>PVKS010007412.1:0-73091 GCA_004027875.1 Aplodontia rufa
AAAAAAAAAAAAAATATATATATATATATATATACTGAGAATAATAAGGTGAGAGGAGCTGGGAAATAGGAATGGAGCTTGATAACAAAACAAAATGCACATCTATTATGTTGCTTTTAAAATTTTCTATTTCATTTTCATGCCAGCTTTTAAAAATATAAGCTTAGATGCTCTTTCTTTGACAGTAGTCTTCAGACAGTACTAAATATGAACATAGCCTTCATTTGTTTAGAAAAGTAATTTCATTTTCCATGATTACCATTGTGACTGCTATTACTGCAGAGCCTTGTTAATTTACACTAATGACAAGGAGACAATTGCTGAATTTTGAAAACTACTAACTGTGTGAACAAATATAATAAAAGCCATGGATATTTCATCTCAGGATGTACTTTGTTCATTTATTTTGATAATTTTAGCTTAGTTTTTTAATTATTCTGATAATATTAGAACTAATCAATATTCTAATACATATTCTATGAAACTTAAAATACTCACAAGAGATAAGTTCTTGAAAAGAAATTACTTGGCTTAGTTAGCATTGGATGCCTAATTATCATAAAGGATAATTAATAAAGTTCACTTCCTTGGGAAGGTGCTCAGCATTGCACACTGTAGCAAGGCTATTTTACACTACCTCTCTCTTTGAGTCCCTCATGCTCTAGTGTGTCTGGGAATGCTAATATTTTTTATTGGTTCTTTTTTAGGTATAGATGACATAAGATTATACAATGACAAAATTATGAAAGCATGGAATTTAACTTGTTCTAATTCAGTCTCCAGTTTTTCCCCTTCCCCTCCCTTCCTTCCACCCCCATTGTATTTTTTTGCATACATGAAATAGCATATATGTTTATGTACTTATAAAAGGTTGCAATATACGTTGTTTCTACTCGGTTTTCAATACTTCCCATCACTCCCATTCATGTTAGATATACTTGACAATAGGATGAACATTGGCGTTCTTATAAAAGCATGCTGTAAACTTATTCTAATTCAGCCCCCAGTACCCGCCTCACCACCCCATTCTCTTCTCTCTACTCTACTGCTCTTTCTGTTATTCACTAGTATCCTTTTTTTCATTTAGGACTTCTTGATGAACATGTTGATGCAGTTCACTATGATATGCTCATATATGCACATGAGAAAGTTAAGTCTGATTCCTGCCACAAACTTTCCCTTTTTCATTCCTCCTTCCTCCTGTTTGCTTCTCCTTTGCCTATTCCTCTGTTCTTTTCCCTGTTTGGGGTTAGCTTCTACATATCATAAAGAACATTCAACCTTTGGTTTTCTGAGACTGGCTTACTTCACTTAGCATGGTATCCTCCAGCTTCATCCATTTGCCAGCAAATCACACAATGCCGTTCTCCCTAATGGCTGAGTAATACTTCATTGTGTTTATGCAATTTATGGGTGGCACACTATGTTAGACATTCTCATATCAAATTTTTTTTAATTCCTATTACAACCTCTTGAAGTAAAAGTTGTTCCTTCAAATGTACCTATGAGAAAACGGTTATGTGGATAGATTAAAAAACTTGCAAGCAACTGTAAGAGCCAGAATTCAAATCTAGTCACAAAGAATATCAAGGCATTAAACCTAGGCCCCTTGAAAACCTCTGGAATTTTAACTAGCTTTTGAATGTTTATCCAACTTTCTGGGAGTTTCTTATTTTACTACAGAATACTATGATTATATAGCCTTAAATTGGCATAATACAAATTCCATATTCCTGCTTATAATTCTGAGGACACAATTAAATATCTGAAATCTCAATCTTTTCCCCCAGGTGGCCAAATACTTGTTGAATTCATGCCTTTGCAAGGTTTGAATTAGATCAGCTCTCTCTGTACCCTTCACATAATTCTCCAATATTAACATTATACAAAATTTTACTTGCTAAATTATAAAAATTCCATATGCTTAGTATAAAGCCATATATTCACTCAAAAGTCATTTGGCAAATGAATGAACAAAAAAAGAAAGCCCACTATAAATGCCTAGCTAACCCACACTACCCCAGCTCAGCGGTAGAGCACATGGGAGGTCACACTGAAACTTTTTTGTGTGTCTGTGACCGCACCCTTGCCCAACTTCTCATTTAGATATATTTTCAATGTTTAAATATTAATAACCTCATAGCAACCTAACTGTTTATTGCTGTGCTACTCCCATACTCTAGATGCTGGCCAAATTTGCTTACTGTTCTCCATCTGTCCTTATATCTTAGCAAATGATGATCACTTCCTTTAAGCATGGGGTTTTCATGTCTCAAAAGCTTTCACCGCAGGAGGACAGAACTCAGTGCCTTTTCTCTTAACCCAATCACACTCCCCAGGCCATGCTCCCTAGCACTGACATATGACTGTGATCTGCACGTTCTCTTTTATGAATTTTTATATACAATTCACCAGACATCACTTTCTGAATCTGATTCAATTCAGAATTCAACTAATCAATATTGATTAGGCATTTGAGAGAAACAGCAGACCATCGAAGGAAAAATGAATCTTAAATCTATGGGTTTAGGATGAATCCCAACTATGAAATTTATGTGACTTTAAGAAAAATTATTCCATTAAATTCTCCTGAAGTTATACCCTCATATGCAGAAGAAAAATTATACTTCAAGGTGAAGACTATCAGGATATAAGCTTTATTTTATAAAGAACTTTTTAAGAGTTTTTTATCATTTACTTTTGCTCTGATTGTGCCTAATAACAAATTCCAGATACAGTATCCAGAACCCCATGTATGCTCCAAAAGAAACAGATTGAATTTGTTTTAGAAAACTTGATTTAAAACTACCCTGATATTTGGTTATTTTTTAACATCATATTTCCAATAAACCAATAAAATAACTGACTGGAAATGCAGCTTATTTTCAGGGACAAGATTGAAATTTAGTCCATAGATATAAAATTTTGATTACCCAATGTAGAAAGATATGTATCAAAATTATAATTGTTTTACCTATTTTTATCACACTGGACATTTTTTTTTAACATAGAGAACTCTAGGATTTTTTTTCCCATCTTTCAGTTTGCACTGACATTTCATTAACTGTCCAAAGGACAGTAGTTGAACCTCCAAATAACTCTTTATAATCAATTTGAATAAGAAGGTGATGCATCTTTCCTATACCGAAGAGCACACAAAATATTTTACTTTAATCCAATAACAACAACAATGGATCATTTTAATCTTCATAGCCAATAGAGAGTATGTAAATATATTGAAGTGCATCAGATTCACAGAGTAATTATGATGGTACTTTATCAGATCTGCACAATGGGCTGGCTAAAGAGTCACATCGATATATTTACCCTAATGTATATTGTTACACAGCATATAATAAATTCTCTGTTTTATGGTTTTCTGGGAACTGAGGGAAATGATTCAATTAGCAAGAACATGGGAACTGAGGGAAATTAAATCAACTTTAATAAAAACATCTATAAAACATGTTGTAAGTAAAGTATAGTGGTCATTAGGGGCCTCATTCCTGGAAATCAATAAAACATTTCAAGGGTCATATTTTTATAACTTTTTCTTGAATGTTAGTTGGACTCAGATCAAGGGCATCCTTAAAACTGCTGAACACCAGAGGACTCCTGATTTCAGGGACACTATGTCACTAATGAAGTTGCTAAGTAGGCACTAGCTTTAGGTATGGATTTGGGCCTTAGAAAAGCCTCACAGCAAGTGACAGGGAATTCAACATATCATTGGAAGGGAATGCATGCAGAAGGTAGGTATTGGAAACTTTTAATTTTCCCTATATACCCAAATTTTCTTAGCCAGAAATGGTTTCCATCCATTCTTAACTAACTAGATCGTGATGCTCATTCATGATTACGGGAATATGGATGGTTCTATTCACTCTTTATGTATTTAGGTATTTTTTCAAGTTTTCCACAATAGCTGTGTTTTAATTGCTTTTTAAAAACAAAAAACTTATGTACATTTTAAACAAAGCAAAAATGCAAGTAAAGCCTTTCTTCATTGTCTCCTCTCTCGTCCCACCACCTTTTCAATTCTAATATAGTCCTCTCCAGGTAATTGCTATATACACTTTGTTATTGTTCTAGAAATCTGTTAACTTACATATAGCAAGAGTATGTATGTATTCTATGCCACAGTATATGTAGTTTCCAGATCTCCATATCATTTTAATATTTTTCACACACACACACACTCATATCACATTATTTATAAAAAGTTTCTGTTTATTGTGTAGAATGAGTCTATGATTTATTTAAGCACTTTTTGTAGAATGATTTGGGTTAATTTTTTAATCCCAAGATTGTACGTAATTTCCTATATTTTTTAGTATATAGATATAGTATATAGATGATTCTTTTAAGTTTATATTGTTTTAGATGATGATTTGTGTGATGTGTACAATTAGGTTGACTTCGTATTTGCCTAGTTCAGCATTCTAATCTATTCTACTTTACAATTGAGGGGAAAGTCCAAAAGTTGTCAGATGAAAGGGTTTCTCTGACAACCACCTGTCCTCCAGGCGTGGTTATTTAGGTTTCCTTAAGGGAAATCAGTTTTGTTAGGGGTCCTACCTTTCCCTTGTGTGGAGCGTCTATTCCTTACCTTGAAGGGGTTTTGTAGTCATTGATCCTACTAATGTAATGTCTTCCAGAAAACGCTCACAGTTCCACAGTGTTGAAGGCACGTCTTCCCCTCCTTAAGAGAAATTAGGAAGCAACTGACTGCTTCAATAGGGAAAAACAGTAGCAATTCATATATAGACTTGCTTTTTGAATTTATTCTAGTCCTTCAAATAGATTTTGAAAGGAAAAAAATCAGCCATCTTGAGCCAGTAACTGTATTACTTTTGTAATCATATAAGAAATAAAAAACTAAACAACTTTACGCATCTCTAGGGGCCAGTTTAGAAAGGCATCTGACCCTTAAAGCTTTTCCTGATCTCCCTAGTCCAAGTTATTTCCTTATTGTATTCTCAGAGACCACTGCTCAGTCCTCTGTGGCAGCATTTGTTCCACTCAGTGTTGTTTTGTAATTATGTCTGTGTGTGCCTTCCACACGGACATACAGTCAATTAAAGATCAGGAAATTACCAGTTCATCTTTACATTAATAGCAACAGTGCTACAGGTAAAGAAGTATAAAAGGAAGAATAAGAGAAGTGTAGGAAGTATACGAACATATTTATTAAAAGAATAAATGGATGGGGCTGGAGTGGTGGCTCAGTGGTTACGGCGCTTGCCCGGCATGAGCAAGTACACGGGTTCAAATCGCAGCACCCATGTACAAAACTAAGTGTCGGAGCAACGAAAGCCAAGTGAAAAACTCAATAAAAATTATTCTGGCTGTCTCTTTCTCTCCCACTGTCCTTCTCTCTTTAAAAAAAAAGATAGGAAAAAAGAATAAATGGAGGAGTATGTACACATATTTGCAAAAGAGGCTAAGTCATGGATTCTTAAGAGCAAACAGATTTGTAGAGCCGGAAAATTTGTCCCCATGTTCTGATCACTAAATATTGCTGTGGGGATGGGGGTGTAGTTCTCGTTTAGCATATACCAGGCTCTGGTTTTGATCCCTGTACATCCACCAAAAATGAAAGGAAGGGAGGAAAGGAGGAAAAGAAAAGCCAGGCCTGGTGACGCACACCTGCAATCCCAGCAACTTGAGAGACTGAAGCAAGGAGGATCACAACAAGTTCCAGGCCAGGTGGAGCAATTTAGTGAGATCCTGTTTCAAAAGAAAAAATAAAAAGGAGTAGGGATATAGCTCAGTTGTAAAGCACCCCTGAGTTGAATTTCAGGTACAAAAAAAAATTTCTAAAGATTTGCTGTGACTTAATCATGGAAAGTGATAAAATAAAATTTTAAAAGTAGTTTTTCTTATTGTGCTACACAATAAACTATTATAACAATTCAGATACACTTACTTTTACTCCATGATTTTATTACTTTTCTGCTACTAAGATAAACATTGTTCCAATACTCTCAAGCCCTCAGGGAAGGAAGAATGATTTTCACAGTAGTTTATACAAACACTCCTCTAAATTGGATCAGGAAATCTTCTTTAAAAATGACAGCAGTCATAGAATTTAGACTCTCAATGATAATATATCATTCAATCTTGCGTTTTCCTATCTGTGGATAGTGGTTTACATATTAGATTGGGAAGGAGAATAACTTGTTGAGGTTTCAAAAGTAATTCGTTATAAAAAAATATGATGACATATTTTAGAACATTGCTTAGAAATGAGCTTTTCTAGTTTTGAGTTGTTAAATCTCTCCAATTGAATATTCAATTGAGACACACAATGTTCATTCATGGTCATGTAAGTAACTAAGTTGAAATAGATGTTATTGTCCTCTGTTCTTGGATTGTGTCCTTAATGAACTCAAATACCAGAAACTTTAAGAACGTGGATAGAAATTATCTAACTCTGTAGAGATAACACAAGTCTGTGAAACACAAAGGTGGCAAATCTTTCCTATAATGATTGATTGTACTCTTTCACGTAACCCTAGCTACAAAATTAAAAAATTGTTAATACTTGAGTCAGCTCTTCCCTAGGAATACCTGACAATAATGCCTGTCCCAATTTGACCACTTTCCCATCTTCACTGTCTCCTAATTTCAATGCATTGACACCTAAGGTACATGAAAATAAAGTTACAGGATTTGGGAGATTTCCAAATTAAAAAAACATGCTTAAGTACCTCTACAACTTATTTCTTTCTGCAGTTATTTCTCCACTAGCAATTAACATCTGACTTAAAGCTGGAAAGGTAGATATTATGGATTGGTGTCTCCTAAAAATGTGTTGAACAAAGTATGTCTTAGATATTTTTCTTCCTTGGCCATTGGTAGCTTTCACAACATCATGGAATTTCAATGAAGGTAGGATGCAGTATACTTGTGCAGTGAATATTTATCTGGGAACACACTGATCCATTTCAAAACCAAAACCTGCTTTCTGTCTCTTTTCTTGCCCGCTCATCTTAGGTTCCCACAATCTCAGTTATAACAAGATTTGAGAGTAGACAGAGTCTAAATTTGAGCTTAAGTGAAAAAGATGTTTTCCTAGTAGCTTATTCAGCAGCAGAACTGAGTATCCTGAATTATTACAATGTAAAAGATGCCAGAATTTCAGATGTGCTTGGGCCATTTCACCTTCACCCTGTTCTTCTGTTCTAGAAAGCTTTTCATGGCAGCACTCCAGCTGCCTTTCTTCCATTGAATTTGAAATGCTCCATTATCTTGGCTAAATTTCAACTGTGTCAGTAAAAATCCCAAAGAGCAAATCAAGCTAGCAGCAAAAGTGTCTTTCCTAAATAAACAGACTGCTGACCCCCAAATACGAGAAGAGACATTCTGTCATGGGGTTTATTTCAGAGTCAGTTTTAATAAATGTAGTCACTTCTTGTGCGTAGGTTTTCACTTGTTAACTCGAGGTGATACTCAGTTTGAAGTAGGCACCTGTCTCGTTGGACTCAGCACAGTTCACAACTGCACCTAAGGAGCACATTCCTTATGCTGGAGTAAAACCAGCACAACCTTCACCAGGGACTCACTTCAAAAAGAAGACTATCCTGCTGAGAAGTGATCAGGACTCAATCCATCCTGCCATGCCTCTTCGATGACTTCAGCTGCTGTAAGAAGCCTCTTTCTTTCTCTCCCGAAACAGATGTTCAAAGCCTATGCTTCTGATAACTAAAGTCACGATCTTTCTTTATAATCATTGTCTTCACTCCCAAAGGCATTGTTCATTGAAAATACTCTACCCTTTAATAATGCTTTGTGGGTTCATGAAAATCTTTATCTGATGTTAAACCCTTGGTCATTTCTTCCAAAGGCCTTTTCTTCCATCCCACCTCATACATCATTCTCAGCTTCTCCCTGGATCTGATGTTACCAATCACCTAAGCAACATCTCCAAAACTGATTTCTGACCACCACTTGTTACCTTTCCACACCCTCCCTCTGTAATACCCTCTTTCGCTCAATAAGGGCATGGTATCAGCCATTATTCAATCCCACATTATTCACAGTGATAGAAACATTATTGAAAAATCTGCACTTTATTAACTCTGTCATACTTTTTTATTAACGTCCCTCACCTCACTTAACCTTACTTGCTGCCCTTTTGCATAGCTTAGTTTACATGGCTCGTCATTATCATTATTATACCTTAGCATACTCCCTCATGTTCTTTGCCTGTTGTTCACTTATCAAACTCACTTGTCAAATCCCAGCTTTGGCTAAATCCTTCTCTCCTCCTACTACCAGCCTACATCTGAGCAGCTGAACACTGTTGGAGAAAAGCAACAATTGTACTGAATGATGTTAAATTTTTGGCCATAGATTTATGATTCAACACAGCCCAGAAATCCTACTGTATTTCTCTCATCAAAGCATGCACCCCTTTCTGGAAAGAGAAGAACTAGTTGATATCTTTACTACTGTCCCTCGACCTCAGGGGTCTCCTTCCCCATCCTAATTGCCTCCACTGGTTAGCTTGATTTATATTTCTATTTTAAAAAACAATTAAACTGTAACTTTATGATTCTCTTCCACCACTCCCCCAAGTTGCCTTTAGCTTTAGGACTTCTTTAGTTCCTTTTTCAGTGGATGAACTCTTCTTGATGCCTCTGAAATCCAGCAACGGTGACTGCATCCCATCCAACCCATCACTCAAAGTCCCTATATTTGCACTTAATGCCATCTTTCTCTTATGAATTTTCTATACACAAACTTTCTGTGATAACCCTGTTTTGCTTTTCATCAAGTAATGGCTTATAGTTGCCATCTTGAGAAAAATTTTTAAAAAAATTTTTTTTCTGTTAGTTTCTTGGTATTTTTGCATCAGGCTTCTGAGCCCTGTGAATGTTCTCTTACCTGGGCTGCTCTCTCCCATCATTGTGTCTCAGTCTTCATCTTAATTCAACTTTCAGTGTCATTTGACACTCTTAGTTACCCCTTTCCAAGGGACTTTGCATTCTTAGCTGCTGGGACACCATACTTTCCTGGATTTCAACCCATTTGCCTGGCTATTCCTTTTATTATTATTATTTTTTTTTTTTGGAAGCAGCAAGTGTTCTTTTCCTTTTGAAGAAGTGCTTTTGGTCTGCAGTTATCCAGCCTTAGAGATTTTCTTCCTTCAATGTGTCTTTATTCTCTGATGATCTTATTCAGTCTTTGGCTTTAAATACTGTTGTATACTCTCAGGCCTCCAGCTTCATATTCTCTTCTCAGGTCCACTGACCTGACCACTGGACGTGCCAAACAGAACTCTTTCTGTATGCAATATGGGGAACATGCCATGTATACAAATGCTACTGGTATTCTATAGTTTTCTCCATAATTTTAATGCATCATTATATTTTGTAAGTCAGAAAACAAAATCCAGGGCTGGGCATGGTGTTGCACAACTATAATCCCAGCTACTAAGGAGGCTGAGGCAGCAGGATCACAAGTTTGAGGCCAACCTTAGCAACTTAGCAAGACCCTGTCTAATACTAAAAAGTAAAGAGGACTGGATAGCTCAATAGTAAAGTGCCCCTGGGTTCCAACCCCAGTGCCTAAATAAATAAATAAATCCCTGTTTTCGATCTTTTTTTTTACTGTTTAAATTGCTTTCCTTTTAATGTACGCCAATTTTAACAGCAAACAAGCAATAAATCTATTCCTAACCCCTAGCACAGTTTAGCAGCTATTAGTGGGGAGGGGGAGACAATTGTCAGTCAGTCATGATCAGTGCCTGAGATGGGCAGGAAGGCTGGTCATCTGGGTTGGGAGGACAGAAGGGCAGGATGCCATGGAGCAGAACAGGAAGCCAAATGCATATGTGGAAGCTCAAGCTAGGTTCTTTCTCAGATGTCCTCTTGGCCTCCAGCCAGAGCAGGATTGTATTCCCCAAGTCAGGTTATTTTTTTTTTATTCATTAAATATGGTCTTACATTTAGGAGTGAATCATTATCCAACAATCAAGAACAACTGTATAATGACAGAACAAGCCAAGGCTGATGCCATTCCATGGTTTCCCCCTTTGGGTTCCCCCTGGTTCCATGTTTCCCCCTATTAAACCCCTGTGTTAAATGGACTTCTCATGGAAGACAAAGGTTCCCCTCTGAGTTGATTCCACCATACTCCCTCCCTCCAGTCTCCTTGATGTCCTTCCTATTCCCTCCTTCCCTCCCTGCCTCCCTCCCAACGTCCCCTAGCATCCTAGGCAAAGGTCCCCCTGTTTGGGTAAAAATCATCCATGTTGAGGTTATTATTAGCTAAGGCATCTATCATACTGTTTCCAATTGTATTCTGGCTTCCACAGATGACAGAAAATATTTGACCCTTGAGTCTCTGAGTTTGGGATACTTCACTTAACATAATTTTTTCCATCTCCATTTCATTTGGCTGCAAATGCCATAATATCATTTTCTCCAATAGCCAAGTTGAATTCCATTGTATATATGTACCAAAGTTTTTTAATCCACTCGTCAAGTAGATTAAATATAATGCTTCTGTGTTGCTGGGGATCAAACCCAGGGCTTCATCTATGCAAATGCTTTACCACTGAACTATGCACATAATCAAAATTATGATCATTATAAACTTTCTGGGAACTCTTTCTTCTGATTGTTTTGTTTTTGTCGTGCAGGGCTCAAGCACAAGACCCTATAAATGCTAGGCAAGTACTCTATCCCTGAGACACATTCTCAGCCCTTAAAATTGTAGATTTTAAATAAAGAAATCTGTAAGTCACAAAGTCAGTTTTGACATATTCATTTTGAGGAAGACGAGATCAATTTAGTGCTGCAAAAAAATAGAGGAATTACCCAAGCTGAAGCAAAAAGATCAATGTTCCTTCCAAATGACTACAAAAACTAAAGCTGGATCGCTAAAACTTAAGAGGAAGAATGACAAAGAAAAGAAGCATACAGTGAGAAAAACATGATGAAAAGTGAGATTAGATTAGTCATTTATAAAAGTATATTCAAATGGAGTAAATTACTAAAAAACTAAGTGTGTTTACATGAGTAATTGCTAAAATAAAATAATTAGGAATAGTCATAATTATTAGTCAAGACAGAGGTAAATACTCTTAGCAAAAAAATAAAGACAGAGGAGAAGCTAGCATATAGTTATGGTATCTTATATATTTTGAAAAATAAATAAATGCCATGTGTAAATACACACACAGTGCCCTGGAAGGATATAAAGTTAATAAATATTTACAGTAGTTCTCTGACAGGAAGTTGACAAATGATTTTGCTTCTTTTTACTTCATTATAGTTTGTATTTTCATCGGTAGTATTCTTTATTTTAGCATTAACAGTGGTGACTATTAATACATTATTTAAACAAATCTCAGGCTGTCTATGAAACCTTCAGTCACAACTCATTTACAACTTATTTCACTGAAATCAAGTACTTCCAAAGTCTACCTCACTTCCAGACTTTTTAGGAATTTTTTTCTGACTTCTCCATTGTGTGAAAAATTTTCTAACCAAAAACAAATCTATTTTCTGTTCTTTAGATACTGGGCATGTTTTCACCTTTCACCAAACTTGGAATGCTGTCAAAGTCCAGGTCATTTTTTATTTCCTTCAGACTGCCTTGAGATCATCTAGAGATTTGGAGTTTATCCTTTCCAGATTTTTATAGCATTATCTGTGCTCTTATCGCAGATAACTAATGGAATCTGTTGGTTTTATGGCATATTAACATAGGTCATATTAATTAATGTATAAAATTTGTTTCTTCCTGGAGGAAGATCTGTTCATGCCCCCCCATTTTGACATATGAATGTTTAACATACTGTTCCTTGTGGCATGTTAGCCACCATAGAGGAAGTTAATAGCTTAAATATAAATTGCATAAAACAATCTTTGTTAAATAACAACCGGTGCAAAATAAGTAAGGGTCTCCTTTTTAAAGTGACCAATTTAAAAAAATTGGTGCTGGGGGTGGAGAGGTAGCTCAGCGATTACAGTACTTGCCTGGCATGTTCAAGGACACAGGCTCGAACCCCAGCAACCAGCACAACAAACTGTTGGAGTAATGAAAGCCACATGAAAAACTAAATAAAAACTGATCCTCTCTTTCTTTCTTTCCCTCCTTCTCTCTCTCTCTCTCTCTCTCTCCCTCTCTGTTTAAGAAAATAAATATGTACATAAAAAATTGATAGTTATCTCAACCCACAAAAGTGGAATGGTGACACCAAGAGAAATCCAGCTTCATAATATGCCATGTCATTCATAATTGAAGGATTTTGAAAAACAGAAAAACAAAAACACTATTCTTTACAACATTCCAAGATCCCCCCCAAAAATTTTATCTTAGAAATGTGTCTTATACAAATCTATATAGAGGAAGTCCAAACTATTTGTATAGATGATCCCCATCCAGCAAGCTGGATTCCTTCTCCTGGAGTATAGACTAGGCTTGCTGGCTCAGTTTCAAGTCCAGAGGAGGAAAGTGAGCAAGGAATAACTATATGGGGCAAAATCTGAAAAACACAAGCCAGCCCTATGATCAGTGGTAAGTCACGTTGGTGTCATATACCATCACAAGATGTGATAAAATTGTCCATTTATCTCTGTGGTCTTTCTCCCACCCTAACCCCAACCTCATTCTAACCGCAAGAAAAAAACAGCAGAAAGATCTAAATGAAGAAAAATACTACAAAACCCCTAATGGATATTCCTCAAAATTCTTAAAGTCATCTAGCTAAGGAAAATCAGAGAAGGTGCCTCTGTCTGAAGATGCCTCAGAACACATGACAACTGTGTGTGTGTGATGTCCAGGATGGGAAACTGGAAGAGGAAGAGTGGACATTAAGGAAAAGCTAGCTAAGGCTCAACAAAGTGTAGACTCAGCTAACAGCAACGTATCAAGATCGATTCCTCCATTTTGACAGAGCACTACAGTAATATAAGACATCAACAATAGGTAAAATGGTGTGGGATATACAGAAACTCTGAGCTATCTTTGAAACTTTTCTGTAAATCTAAATCTACTATAAAAGGTTATTTGAATTCATCTCTTGCACCATCCACTGTAAAGATCGTTTAATGTTTATAGGAAGTACTCCACATTCCACGCCAAGCAAATAACAAATTTTATCTTTGATAAGTAGTATTTCTAAATGAAAAGTGTGCTGGTTAAAGAAGGATGAATTCTGGAAAAGTCATCCTATCACTCCAGCAAGATTGTTTTTTATGTATACTCTTTGGTTTTTAAAGAGTTGTAACTGCTACAAATACAGTTGAAATACATGTCTCAATAAATAAGTGGGAAAGTGGATGAATCTCAATAAAACCTTACTATTACAGTAATCTGGAGAATTATGGGCTGTTCTACATCCCTTGGATGTCTTCATTCCACTCTGGTTAAAACGTGACTTACTTCCATCATTTTTCTCCCTTACAAATAATAACATATATATGTTCTTGGAGGGTTTTCCTTATCTCGCATTCATAGTTCAAAACTGTTTGCATACTTCTGCTGATTGGTACAATTTTAGTCATAAATGCTTTAATATAGTTTTCCTCTCTACTGTTCTGTTTTAGCTTCTGGTTTTTTAAAGTAATAGTTACTGATGAACTGTCTCTCAGACCCTTACTTAATAGGCACCTTATGCATTGTTTACTGAGGACACATCATTTCTTGTAAAGTTTATTTTGGAGTTGGTAAGTAACATAGAGTTCATGTTCTACAACATCTTAATTTTGCGAGGAAGAAACTGAGGCAGAGTGGGTCATCATTTACCCAAACAAGTGCCTAATGAAAAGTGAATCCTGGAATCCTGATTCCTATTACTTTGCTTCAAAATACTTCTCACAGAGTTGTATTTGCAATCATAATTTTCTTGATGTTTTGGATTTTAAAAGTCTGTTTAAATTTCTAGTTCTTACAGTTTTCAACAGCAATACGTTGATACTCTGACAAATGGGGCAACTGTTCTAAAATTGTACCTAGTGTCATTTGTGGCTGAGAATAGGAAATAAATGAATGTGTGCTATTCATAGCAGATGAAGGGGTCCAGCTGGAGACAGACAGTGATGCCAAAGGACCCTTAAGCATAGCCTGTTATGCTGAATTGCTTCAGAGAGAAAGAGGGAGAGAGAGAGAAGGCATGAACAATGGCAAAAGAATTTAAAAGAAAATGTAGGCCACTGATTGTTGTCTTTTATTATTTTTGTGCAAGAAATTCCCAAGTATTGTGACCACAAGTTAAGTTTGTCATCCATTTAAATCATTTCTGCAACAGGTAATAATTATCGGTAATTTATTAGTTGTAAATAGTATGTATTTTAAGTAGTCAAAATAATTATACATTATTAAATAATTAAATACCTGCAGACTATACCTTATAGACAGGATAAGGGGAGATAATAACCAGAAATTGAAATAGACAGTAAAACTTTTTTTAATAAGGAGTTGTTATTGTATAATCATAAATGCATATAAAGTAAAAATATGATATGCATATGTTCTTAAACCAGAATTACCCCTGCATTGCCCACACCCCTGTCTCTGTATTTCACCCCTTCAAGTGATATAAATGCTTAGATTGTGGATTTTCCAGAATTAAACGATTGCGTAAGGATTATTTGGATTCTCAGGGAGGTTGATGTATGTTGTTGATTTTCTCCCTCCACCTATCCCCCCACACACACACACATAGCTGTGGTTGCCTTAGATTATGTGTTGCTACGCCTTTGCTGGGTCTAATACATGGGTTTAATTACTTTTCACCCAAGACTGGGTTTAGCTCCAGCCTCCACAAATGAGTAAAAACATTCAACCCTTGACTCTCTGGGTTTGGCTAAGACAGATAGGTTAAGTATCCTTAATCAAAATTATAAAATTTTAAATGCTCCAAAATATAAAACATAGTTAGTACCAGTGTAACATCACAAGTAGAAAATTCCATACCTAACCTCATTGACAGGTTACAGTGTGAACACAAGTGTGCTAAAAATATTTTATAAAATTATCCTCAGTTTATGTGTATTAGTCATATATGAAACTTAAATGAATTTATGTTTAGGCTTGTGTCCATCCCTAAGAATCTCATTATGTATATACAAATATTCTAAAATTTAAAAAAATGGATCTGAATTACTTCTGGTCCCAAGCATTTGGATAATGGATATTTCTTGGTTTGAGTATAATTTGCAGGTCCCGCATGAGTCCCTTGTGATTAGAGTCTTGGTCCTGAGAGTGGCAAGCCATAACGGGAAGTGTTGTGGAAGCTTTAAGAGGTGCAGCCTAGTAGGGAGGTCCTTGGGTCATTGGTAGTGTGCTCTGGGAATGTAGTTCCCATGATTTTCTCTGGTTGCTCTCCTGAGAAGCTTGTATAAAAGGAGCAGCTGGACCCCTCCCTTCCTTTCTCTGCTCCTAGCTTGAGAAGTAATCACCTACTTGCTTCTAGATGCTCATCAACCATGATCAACAACCACCCTTTCCCCTCATGAAAGGTCAAACCAATACCCTCCCATCCCTACCCTTCACTCTTGCCTGAACTTTGAGTCTACAAAATTGTGAAATTAGCCAAATTCCTTTTCTTTATAAGTAGGCCATGTCAGATGTTTCATTACAGTTGTGCAAAGCTGGCTAACATCATTATCCAACTTACATTACTGCTGGTTTCAAATGATTTGCATATTGCCTTGGGAATTTAGAGAAATCTCTTGACAGTCATCTGGAATTGATTGCCAAAAGCCTTCAAATTCTTGGAAAAAAAGTCACCTCTGATAAGGGCTTTGGAGCTTACAATCAGTTGGCTGATTTCTTGAAAGAATATAAATATCTACAGTACATGTGATAGAAAAGTGAAGAGCTCACTCTGAACCAGGGCAGCAGAGCCATGGAAGGAACACTGGCAAACCAGGCTCCCAGTGGAACTTAATAACATCTTCCATGAAACTCCCAAGGGTATGACTCATGATCATCCAACATAGAGCCCACTAGTGGTTTTATAGAAACAACCTTTGGCTAAATCTTTTTTTAAAAAAGTTATTGTATGTTTAAGGTATAGGTGATTTTGTTAATGATGCATTGTAATTATACATAATGGTGGAATTCTTATGCCATTTTTGTATATACATGTAACATAATTTTATCAACTCATCCCCAGTACCTTTCTTTACCTTCCCCTGATCTGCTTGCTCTACTCCACTACCACACTTCTATTATTATTATTATTATTATTATTATTATTATTATTATTATATAAGTGGGATTATTGTGGTACATTCAAACATGTGCACAGAATAATTTGGTAGATTTCATTCTGCAGTACTTCCCCATGCCCTCCCCACCTCCTCCCTGTCAATCACCTTCCTCTATTGGTCCTCTTCTGTTTTCATGAGATTATCTTTTTTGTCATATTCTTTTCCCACCACCTCTCTGTCTAACTTCCACTTATGAAAGAAAACATTCAATCCATGACTTTCTGAGTCTTCCTTATTTCACTTAGCCTGATGGTCTCCAATTTCATCCATTTACCAGCAAATAACATAATTTTATTCTTGTTTATGGCTAAGTAAAACTCCATTGTTTGCTCTGTGAATTGCACTGCTATGAACATTGGTATATATGTATCTCTATAGTATGCTAATTTTAGATATTTTGATTAAATACCAAAGAGTGGGATAGCTGAGTCATATGGTGTTTTGATTCCTAGTCTTCTGAGGGATATCTGTACTGTTTTCCAAAGCAGTTGTACTAATTTGCAATCCCAACAACAATGTGTAAGTGTGTCTTTTCCCCCATTTCCTTGCTTGAAATTATTGTGATTTTTATTCTTGATAGTTATCATTGAATAGTTTTTATTTGTGTTTCCTTAATTTCTAAGGATGTCAAGCATTTATTTCATATGCTTGTTGACCATTTCTTTCTCTTGTTTTGAGAAAGATCTGTTTAGATCATTTGTCCCTTATTGATCACCTGTCACAAAAGCAGCTGGCAAAAATTTTTTTCCATTCTGTAGACTCTCTATTCATGCTCTTGATTTTTTTCTGCTGTGCAGAAGTTTTTCAGTTTGATCATCCCACTTGTTTTTATTTCTTGAGCTTTAGGAGTCTTATTATGGAAGTTGGTGCCTATATCAATATGTTGGAGTGTTGACCCTGTGTTTCCCGCTAAAATCTTCAGTTTTTCTGGTCTACTTCCTACGACTTTGATATACTTTGAATAGATTTTTATGCAAGGTGAGAGATAGGGATCTAGTTTCACTCTTCCATATATGGATAAAGATGAGATTTTGATACACTTTTAGACAGTGAAATAGTTGCTATAGTCAAGCAAATTAACATATCTGTCATTTCACAGTTAAGTGCTAACCTCATGTTTCTGGAACATTGAAGCATCACTATTCTGAAATTTTAATAACAACTTAATGATACATAGCATGTGCAAGATGAGGAAGAAGAGTTGAAAATAAAGAGAGGCAGGTGTTTGCTTTTCTCTTGAAGAAAATTGTCTTTATAAGAGTAAGCTTTCCCATTGGTAAACCTCATAGGATGGGATTTAGAAAAAGAAATAATTGTGAAATAAAATGTACCTGTAACAGTTTTCATCAGGAGATACTATATAACTAGCAAAATACGAATGAGGCTTACCTTATGATACAAAATTGGTAACATCTCCTTAAGGTTACCTCTATAAATTTCCCTCTGTGGCCTTAGTAGATGAATTTATGATGTAGTCTTCATTCAGACTTCAAGTTTCTTTGTATTCTCTTATAGTTAGATAGCACCTTGCTGGTTTGAGACGACCCAGATATAGCAAGTTTTTGTTCTTGATATACTAGCTATGACTATGTTTTAAAAATATGTCCAAATATAGGAGTGACGTGAAAATCTTTTAAATTAGTGCCTTAGGCATTTGTATTCTACAAAGGGTTTAGATAAAATATTCATATACGGGATAATGCTCACATTTCATACACTTCTTATGCAGGTTACTATAAGAGTAGTGGTACCTAAGGAAGCTGTGTCCTGGGAGGTAGGCTGTAGTGATATCCATAATAACCACTAAAAAAAAATCAGATTCATGAAAACAGTATGTTGAGTTGCTTGACCCTTAAACAGGATTGATTTTTTAACTAAAAAAAAAGGTAACAGTTTTAATTGATTTCATTGACAGAACTATTTATGTAGCTCAAATGTACCTCATAAGAACAAAATATACACTTACTGACTTGGTAGTTTCAAGATGACTCAAATATTCCACTTTAACCTTTCATCAATTTATTGGACATTATTATTTCCTAAAATAATATGGAATATTAGAACTTAGAGCAATATTGTTCATTTGTCCTCTCCCCATCATGGCCTATGCTCTTTTTCTATTTCCCTCCAATATTTTCATAAAATATATTGAAAATTGCTAGAAAATAAATTCATATAAAGTGGTATCTGCTATTATATTCAAAAATTAAAATGTTATCCATCAAAATTCTATAAAAATTTTAAATCCTGACCATCAACCTCTAACCTTATTTGGACTTAACTGAGGGTAAGGGAAAGAACCCTAGCTTCTTAGATGACCACTGCTATGGAATAGATTCATTGCTCCCAGACCTGACTGGTCATCAGGACCAGCACTGGGAAAGCTTTATGAAAGAGAAGCATTTGGTTGGAGTAAACTTATTCAGAGGATAGAAAAGGTGGAATATTTTGCTGTAGACCTGGGAGTGGGATACATCATCCACCTATGCACAGGGCCCTGTGAGAAGTAGCTGCAACAGGACCTCATGAAAGAAAGACCAGAGAGCTTATAATGCCAAATTCCAGAATCTGCAGTCTGGAAAATGGTTTCTGGAACTCATGCATGTGCTTCTGCTAGCACATAAGGTCGTTCAATTGCTGTCACTAAGAAAGGCCACGGTCAACAACTTTCCAGCTGCTTTTGGCCACACGCCTGGAACTACCAGATGATCTGAGAGCAAGAGAAGGATCTTGGCCTCAGTGGGTTGAATGAACCTGATGTGAAAATTCTTCTGCTCAGAAGAAAGAGAAATGGACCATATTGTGTCATTAATCATCCAGTTGTGTGTCCAGCCATATATCTGATAATAAATTAACAGGCATCTAGGGAAATTCATTTGGAAGTACTTTATAACCTATGTCATGATAGGTCTTCTATTCAGCATCTTTCCTTATATTGGATGAATAAATCATTGTAATTTTCTGAATGTTTACTTTAAACACAAAAGCATTTTACAATCATTTGTTGGTTTAATGTGATGTTTCTATGACCTGCTTTATTAAATACTTTTAAATGCTATAGTATCAGAAACATGGATCAAGTACTTGCTTAATATAAGTTGGTGAATTAATGGAGCTAGAAATAGAATCTGAAATTTCAGATCCTCAGGACTCAGCTCTCCAGTTTAAAGGGCAAAAAAATCAAAGTGTCATTTACAGTCATCAAACATTAATATCAATATATTGGATTAAATTCAAATTCATCGCAGTATGCACTTACCATACATTGAGTAATTTGATTTCCATTTTCAAGTGGTAAACACCATGTGAGTGTTTTAAAATCTGTTTTATAACAGGGCTTTGGGAGAAACAGTAACAATACTTGACAATATTCACAAGGCTAATTTTGATGTCTCCTTAGGGTGAATCAGTTTTAAAAGAAATCGATTCATTTTATTCCTCCTCAAATGTCACATGATTTCTAATGAATTAATCCTACATAACTGAGAATAAAATAATAAAATTACTGGTAAATCTCCCACCTTCTAGCACAGCAAGAGCATTAAGGGAGTGAGACCCACTGTTAATGCTGTTCTAGTAAATGTGTTGACCATTCATAAATGTTCTATTCAGTTCACATCAGCATGTTCCACTCCTCCTATGAAATATATCTGCTAAGCATCTGGTGTGACCCTTCAGGGAGCCAGCAGAATACTTTTATTCCCAAATAATCATGGGAACACCTTTAACCATTTCTGATGTTCTACTGGTAGTATCTAGGGTGTAACAAAGCCTCAGCACATGTCTTGGGAGATATGGCTAATATTGAAATGATGTCTGTTGTAACAACTCCTTCCTTTAAGATGCAGCAAATGGCTACGATGTATTGCTCACTCACTATGTATCAGGCAGTGTAATAAATACTTCTAACTTTTATAGTAGCCCATTAAGGAAAGGATTATCCCTGTTAACAAGGTTATCTGACCCTACTTGCTCTTGACAAAAGTCGATTTGGATAATTTTACTTCAGAAAAAGATCACACACACACACACACACACACACATACACACACACACACACACACACACACACACCCCTGTTCAGCAATAAAAAAAAAATTACAGATAGTCTAAATGTTCTAGGAAACTAGTGGTGATTTCCATTGCATCATATGCTGCAAAAATTCTTCATAGAAATCTAAGCAATGATACCTCCAAAAAGAAAAAAAAATCTGATCAGTGTTATGTTACAACCTTTTCTTTCTTCTATCGACAACATCCCTCTTTGCACATTTTTCCCACCCCCTACCTAACCGCCTCTCTTGTCTCCTACTCACTCCATTTCATACCCTCCAGGATTTTCTTGTTTTTCTGAAGCACAGCAAGCCTTCCTTTGTCTTATGCAGTTTTTTCTCTTCTTATATATGCTTTTACAAATAAACAAAGAATTATCAGCAACTTTCCAGCTAAAGTGGTGGGAGAAATGAAGGAAACCAGCCTAATACTTCACAATTCTTTTCTCTGTCATATTTGCACTTTACAGATGAGAAAAATAAGGTCACAAATGAGGTTATGCTGGGTAAAGTAGTTCCTTCTGCTGTTTACATAGTTAAAATATTACTGTTTTAAATAGGAATTTTATGTTCTTCTCACTATGTAACACTGACATTGTGGTTCAAATTATGCCCAAATCTGTGAGTTTTTAAAACTGAAGACAGGTATCTTATATATAGGAAGTGTCCTTTCTTTGAAATACTTTCTGATGCTCAAAATCTGTCACTCACCTTTCTTTTCAAGTCAGTGTTGCATTGCCCACATAAATGCCTAATTTGCAAAGAAAAAAGAGCTTAAAAAACCATTCTGCCTTATGAATAATAGATATGATTGGATCCAACTGACTCATTCATTTCTGATAAGAAGATGCATTTCAGGCAATTATTATCTCCTAAAAAGGTATCATCTTTTAGAAGTTTTTAATTATGTGTATAATTGAGATAGACCAGTACTCTTACCAACTAATCTGAAAATTTGACAAAGAATAGATGTGGGGGTAATAATCTCTTGATTCCTGAGAGGGTAAATAATGATGATTACTGTCTACCTCCCAGGCAAGTTTAAAGAATAGGTTTTCACAAGTATATACACTATAATTAAAATAAAAGTGTGTATTTTGCTCTACAAAAAAAAGCAAACACAAACAAAAAAAAAACCAGTTTTGATTCATGTAGTACGTATTGCAGAAAATAAATTTCTTAAAAGGAACAAAGTCATACATTAAGGCAAATTATAATAGGTTGGGGGCAATAGGAAACAGGAAAGAGGGACAATTACAACTGGGGGAATAACAGAAATTCTTAGGAATGATTCAAGATACAACCTTGTCCTGTCGACAGTCATGAGCAAGGATGTCACTGAATTTAGAGCTGTGCCTCAATGTTATTATCCTACCATGGAATTATAAAAAGCATTACCACCAATAAAACATATTGTTTGTTTTACTCGAAGTTGAAATTATCTAAGGAAAGATTTTAAAATTTGCAACCATTCATAAATTAATAATTACTATGCAACCACAAGAGACTGAAATTATTTCTGTAAAAGATCAGAATCAGTCTAAAGTTAGTAGTGGCCTCTTGACCTTGTTTGATCTTGATTGATCCTTAAAAATCCATGAAGCATGGCCCCACCTGAAACATCAGTTCATCCAGGATCAAATTTTCAGGGCAAATTTGACTCTTCTGCGTTTTGTCCTTGGCAATAATTATGCTTTTTCCTATAAATTTATTCTCTATGACATTCATTTCTTAATTCCTTAAAGAAAGCTAATATCAACGCTGAAGTTCAAAATCACCTAGTATACATGGGAAGTCAAGTGATAAGCGATGA
This sequence comes from Aplodontia rufa, assembly GCA_004027875.1. Lineage (NCBI taxonomy): Eukaryota > Metazoa > Chordata > Mammalia > Rodentia > Aplodontiidae > Aplodontia > Aplodontia rufa. The sequence continues at coordinate 22,101 of PVKS010007412.1, forward strand.
AGAGACTGCTGAGGATTCCCTTAAGTCACCTTGGAAATACGAGCAAGTATGAATATCATAAAAGGAGATAACTCCTACTTAGAGAAAGCCTCTGAGACTGTGCAATAGTAGTAGTCCCTTCGTTTTTTCCTCACACACCAAACCTAATATTGTCATAGATGTACATGTTTAGATTCTATTCTTAAAACATTTCTTTCAAATGTTTGAAAAAAATTTTTGATTCATGCTATCATTACATGCAGCAATTACTTCTACACAACCATACCCATATCTATATCTTGTTACCAGGGCTTGAACCCAGAAGTGCTTACCCACTGAGCCACATCTCCAGCGTTTTTTATTTTTTATTTTGAGACAGTTGCTAAGTTGCTTAGAGCCTCCTTAAGTTGCTGAGACTGGCTTTGAAATTGCAAACCTCCGGCCTCAGCCTTCTGAGTCACTGGGATTACAGGAGTGTACCACTGTACCCAGATGTGTACCTGTATTTCTTTATACCTAGATAGGCACTAAGATAGGCTCTAAGAATAAGAAAGAATCACAGCAAGGTCAGTGTCAGACTTTCTAGTCTATCCTTGTTGATGGTAAGCCAGGTTTTAGAGAAAAACAATTAGAAAGTCTCAACAAACAGAAGAGTATTTGAATGTTTGAATATTAACATATTTCTTACATTTATTATAAAAATAACAATGGAGATTAACCATAAAATCAGAAAAAAGGACAATGATACTGGTGTAAATTCCGGCAGAGATGTTTATTGGGATTTGTTGCTCTCGGGCCAATTTCACCTGCGCCGCCATGATGAGGGTGGGCATGGGAAGCAGCAGCAGACCAGAATGGCAGGCAGGGAAAATGGCATTGGACCTTTTCCGGGCATCTGGTTTTGCCGGCTAACTGGAAGTTCATGATGGGGTTGGTCCTTCAGAGACTGGCTGGTGGGCCCATCAATCCTTTGGAGCTTGTCCGCCAGCACCCCAATTGGCTGTTATTTTCTCGGGCAAGTTGCCCTTTGACCTGCCCCTTAGCCAGCAGGCATGGCCTCAGTGTCTTTGGCTGAAGCCACGCCCCCAGCCAGGGACCATGCTGCTGTGAAGTGTGGGCTAACTGAAGCCCTGCCCCCAGCCGGCCTAACATTAACTATCTAGAGAAAGATTTTAATTATGTAAATTATAAGAATAAAGTCTCCTCTTCTGATTCTGTAAAGCTTTGTTTTTCTAAGATGAAATGTATCTCAAGTCATCAGTGAATGATGTTAAGGGGAAAGAATTGGAATAATTTCTGTGAAAAATTTTTATAAAACATATTTTTTAATTTTTAATTTTCCCATTTATCCAATTTAAAGTTCAGGTATAATCTGTGTAGCATCTCTGTGCTTCTAATTGCAGACAACAGATCAACCAGCATAGGATTAATACACTAGAAAATGAAATATATGGTTTAGCAAGAGTGACTTTAGACACAAGATAGTATTAATGTTGAAGCAGTTTATAAAAATACTTGGGAATCATACCAAAAAATGTCATTCATTCTGAAAATAAATGAAAAACGTATTTTAACCTATTATTCAGCAACTATTGCGAGAGAGAGAGAGAGAGAGAGAAAGGAAAGAAAGAAGGAAGGAAGGAAGGAAGAAAGATTGATTTCAAATAAATCTTCCTTTGACTAGGAACTCATTAGAGCTCACAAGTCATTGATTTTTGAATCCAGTGGTAGGAGCTGATCATATACAAGGAAATACACTTAAGGAAAAGAGTCATAGTCTAGAGGAAATATTGCTCAAGAGTTTCATGCCAAACTAAAATATGAAAACATGCAAAATTAAAATATAAAATAGCTTATTCACAGTACAGATCAATGTTTAATATTCTCCCCAATATTTTTGACAAGATAAATATCAAAAAGAGGTCATTTGACTTTTATCTCTGCTTCTCACTGGATCCCAAAATTCAGGGAAGTATTGATCTCTAATTTTGAAAATCAAATTTCTTAGTGGTTTTAATACTTACTGATTGGGCTAAGTTCTAGCCCTGTTAATGCAATAGCATTTGCCAGATATGAGGGAGGGGATGGTTAGAAAACAGACATTAGCCTAATGCTCTTCTTTGCCTTGAATTTCAGAGAAGGAATTTACTTGGCAACTGGTAATGTGAGAGAATTCATGTCATTTGCATTTTTCAAAGTGACTCCTTTTCATTATTTCACATGCTAATCCTAATGAACATGTGAATCAAGAGAGGGAAGCTTTATCTATCTCTATCTTTGAAGTTAAAATTCCAAGATGCAAAACATGTAAGTGACTTCCCCAAGATCACAGGATTACTGAGTCATAGAAAACTGGAAGCACCAGCTTTGTCTGCCTGTATGACCAGATCCCTTTTAAGTTCTCCCTCCTAGAAAACATCCTCTCTGACAAGACTATGGTGACAGTACCTAAGTTATGAATTGGAGAGTTGGGAAGGAAAAATCATGGACAATAAATAATTCCACAAATATGCAAAAGACAATTGTCTATAAACTTGGAATGTAAAATACAATAAAGATTGTGTTATAAAGTTATAGTATAGTAAGCACAGAAGATAAATTATCTATACTATATATTAGTATCTGGTAAAATATGCATTTTCTACCATTTGTAAAATAAATTTAGGTAAAAAAATCTATATACTATGTCTAAACATTATTTGTATCCTTGCATTGCACATTCTCTGTCAATGCTTAAAATATTTGCATTATTTTTCCAGTTTTCTCATTCTATCTCATTCATCCTGTGATATCTAGTTTTTTAACAAAATCAGAAATGAAACAAGCTGTTGGTCTTATATAATTATAACATATAAACACGAGCACTAGAAGTAAAGCAATTATTTGGGAATAAAGTGTAAAATTTAAGTGGAGTTATAAGAATCCACCCAATTGCTCCGTAGTTACTTATATGTAAGTCTCCCTTCTGTTAAATTAAAATGTCTTAAAAGGTCAAAGGTAGAGGGGTAAATTGTGAATGATTCAAAGTTAGCCAGCCTTGGAGTTACCTGACCCAAATCCCTCTTGGACTTGCATTATAAACTTCGGTAAGAGCTTAATGGCTGAAATCATTCTGCCTATGGTTATCTGAAGAGTGTCTACCTCTGATCTCACTTTCTGTAAAGCTGGTTTCTGTGTGTCATGTTGTCCCTGATCTTCCATTGTGTTCTGTTGTTTGTTTTCTGGTTTTTTATTTATTTATTTATTTATTTATTTATTTTTATTTTGGGAAGGTTTCTCGTTGTTGTTTCATTTCTTACTTCAAACAAATCTTCCCTTTCCCTATTGTTTTGGCAAAATGACGAACTGCTTCTTGCAACCCTGTAGAAGCTACTAAAACTCTCTGTTGCTCTTAAAGGGTTCAGTACATGTAAGGGTACTATGGATTTCGCAGTCAGCCCGAGGATATGAATAAATTACTCACCTGTCTTTAAAAACTTCCTAACTTAAAATAATTCTAGGCAATTAAGAATTATGCTGCTCTTCTGTTTAATTTTTAGTGCAAGAAAGACTACTAGGGACCTCCTGGATGTTCTGTGTGTTATTAGTGGTATAGAATGTCATCATATGATTGATGCTACATTAATACCCATTTGAGGAATCTGTAAAGGAATGTGAGGCAGTCAGGTTTGTTCACCTTCATGTGTCTGAGAGATTTCTGGATTACACTCTTTTCCAGGATGGAGAGAAGAAACAGTATTTCAGAAACCAAGCTCCAGCCTTAGACTTTGTCACACGCACTCTGTGTGACAGTCATAAAGACTCCTAGGCTTCTGGGAACTTGGCTTCCATATTTCTATATCAGAGCAAGTGTTCTGATATATAACCTTTAAAGAGCTTTCTCAGTTCTAAAAAGAAAAAAAAAATGTTTCTCTAGCCAGTAACTGGGTGTTCCAGAGAACTGTCTAAGAATCTAATAGCTCACTCCTCAAAAATGGTTTCCCCTCCAGCCTGCCTTTCCCCTCTGGCAGAGGGAGAATGAATGGCCCAAAGAGACTGATATCTTCTGGATCAAACCAGGGAAGTCTCACCTCCAAAAAACTCTCAGTGGAAGAGGAGGATTACACAACATCTTAGCAGTGTACACTTGTTAACCGTTGATTGAATGGATGAATTATAAAGAAATTAAAGACAAGGCTCTTGTAACTTTTGCTCAGGAAGTAGAGTATATCACTGCACTAATCCCAGCTCCAGAGCCCAATGAAGAGAAGTGATAATGAAGTTGCTTTTTGGTGAGTAGAAGGGAAAGAGGCTTTTAGCAATAGTATATCCATAGCTCCATGGTGCAGAGGAGGACTGGAAAGAACTCTGGACCCAAAAAAATCGATGAGGCAGGTGCTGAACACTGTGCAGGGTAAGAAGAGAGGGACACACTTAGAAGACTGTCCAGCGAGAGGGGCCCAGCTCATGACCCCATGGCAGCATTTTATTTCAATGAACAGTTCTGTTAAATCTAAATGGTGGCATTTAGATTTAATCTTTTTACTAGACTTTGGATTCAAAGGAAGTGCTGTGTTGTAGGAAGTGAATCTTAACAAGATTGGTATCTGAGTGAAAAGTGACCCCACATCCATTAAGATGTCAGAAACCAGAGAAACAAGGGCTGACCCTTTTGAAACTGAGGCAGGAGCAACACATCAGCTTTAGACATGGAGATTCTGAAAGGAAGGCACGTTCAAGCCATATTATAATTGAGCCATGTGGGAAGTTAGCAAGCATGCCATTTTAAAGGGGACCTCTATCCTGGGATCAAATTTAATAAAACGTCCTTTTCTGCTCCCTAGATCAGTCATAATGATTTATAGGGACCAGCCCTTTTCTAGTTAGGACACTTGTAGAAAAGTTAAATAGAAGGAGAAAGGAGAGCACAGTGAGATGGAGAGGAGAGGCCTCTCTATCAGCCAACAGCATAGTCCTGCCAAGGCTTCTTCTGTCTTTGCACACCCAGTGTTTGTGTGTTGATTAACACTGTTAACAGTTTCATCTGTTATTACTTAACTGACATGTTGTTGCAAATTATAGCTGCAGCACAGTAGTGGGTTAAGGATACAAATAACATTTAAAATAATTTCTTTCCTTTATGCCTAGAGGAATTGTGAACTCAACAGCAGGTTTTCCCTTTACTCTAAAAGCATCCATCCTGCTAACTGAGTAAAATAGCTGTTTTTCACATCATGCTGAGTTTCAAATGTAATGTGTTATAAGGTGTTTATTCTCTCACCGATTGGCTCCCAGTAGCATTAATGGGAGTTGCCTGAACAAGTGCTCCGTGAAGTAGCGAAAGTGTCTTCTTCATAGGATGCTTTTTTGGGAAATGCTTTATTTCCTAGAGAATTCTTCCCTAAACTTTGGCAATTGTAAGTGCTACATCATTTGTTATATTGTCAGTTTTTATAATAGGATTAATAAAATGAAATAGATAAAGCCATATCAAAAATGATTATAATAAATGGTGAAATGATGAAAAATAGTTGGGAAGAATACATCAAAGCATGGACAGTTCAGTGACCTCCACCAAGTGCAGAGACAATCTGACACCTAACTAGAGTTAGAAGCTTACTTTGTACAGCGATTTTAGGTGTGTTCAGCACCCATTTTCTCATCCCTACCTCCCAGTAACCAATACTCCCAGGTGCCCATGTGCTTTAATTGTCTTTTTTTTTTCTTTAAGTAAAACCAAAGTTAAAATTCTCTAATTTTTTTTTAAAGTTCAAATATCCCAAAAAGTGATGTGTTTAGTGTGGCGCACAGAGAAGAGAATTATTACCACTTGGAAAATGGGAATAAGTGAAGTAGCCCAAGATTTAATGGCACATCAGAAATCAACAAGAGCTTGTTGTGATTTAGTCCAGAAGTCAGAATAAAATGGTTAGAATTGACCATCGCCTTGCTTCATATTTTGCTTCAAATGGGGATACCCATAAGAAATGGCCAGAGGAAACAGAACACAGTTAATAATGCTCATTTCGTCTGATTTCATTGTGGACTGACATATTTGCAGACTTTCTGAATGGTGCTTGGCTTTTCTTGGTTCCAGTTTGTGTTAAGAAACAGGAAATGGTTTGCAGAAAGCACTTCGCAGCCAACCACAGGAATACAGACAGGCTCAGGCTGTTTGTATTCACACTACTCTTCCAGGTCTCCCCTGGGAGCTATTTCAGGGTAAAACATGCCTTCATAACTCCCTCTTCTGAAGTCAGAACAATTTGCCTTTATGTTTGTAGAATCTTCCTATCAGTCTGAGAGGGAACAAATTTTGAGGAAATGCACAAAGTAGTAAGTCATTTTCATGTGAACTTACCCGGTCAAGAAGCACAGGAATGCAGTTCAAACAGCAACTTGGAAAATAGTACTTCTCAACTGGAAAGATCTCATTTAAAAAGATTAAACGAGTCTTCTTGGCAAAAGCAAAGTTCTAAAGAGAAGATTGTGTTGTGGTGGAAACCCACAATGAGAGTAAAGTAGAAGAAGAATTTGCAATTGTTTCTTGTAGAGAACCAAAGACTGGGAAACACTGATGAACACTCAGGCACAGAATGTATGAGATTTTGTCGTCTGTTCAGTCAGAATTTTTAATAAATTTTAGGACTCTGATAATGTTGTTCTTTATGCTATTTTCAGGAGATAGATTTTAGGAAAGAAATAGAATGGGATAGTGTCTTAGAAATATTCAAACAATTTAAGAAAAAAGTGTTCTCTCCCCCTTTTAACTATATAAAAGCAGGGATCCTTTGGAGTGAATTTCTAAGGATGCTTACGGATCTGCTTTTAATAGGAATGACTTATAATTGTATCCCTATCTATTAAAAGTGGCTCCCTATTGATACCTGGTAGTGAAAAACTCAACATATAGTTACACCTCTCACATGATTCCTTTATTTGTTCTTACACATTTACTCAGTGGTTACTGTGCACCTTCCCTGTGCCAGGCACCATACCGCTGGGCTGGGTATTGGAAATATTAAGTTAAATTTATAAAGTGAGTGGAGAAAATTACAAATTAGTAATAACATTAAATCTGTGAGTCAGGGTTTTTCATGGAATGCAACTCATAAGATTTTCTAAATCCATAGAAAGACATAGTATCACAATTATTTCATTTTAAGTTAGCTTTCACACTTTTAAAAAATGCCAAAGAATACTATTGTAAAAGCCATGTGATCACTCATTAGCTAACCCTTGTGAGGTTTGGAGTTTTTAAGACATTCTTTTTCTCCTGTCAAACTATGTCTATTCTGAAAAAGATAGAAGTGTTTGACAGCCATTGCCTGCAATCTGTTTATCCAGTCATTCATTCATGTAGTAGTCACTGAATGTGCATTATATGCCATCCTTATACTCAGGAACTAAAGAAAAGAAGCTAAATGAGAGGAAAAAAGCCTGGCCCTCAAGTGGCCTCCACTTTCTAGAGGTCACCAGATAACCAGAGGACAGAACTCTAACGTAATAATGCATTTCTCTTCTACTTGATTCAGGAATTGTGGCTTTCTGGTTTGACACAGGACACTGGAAACGTGGGAAATGTAATGGATGGCTCCAAGGAAAGAGATTGCAGTAAACATCTACACCCAACAGAAATGAAAATGTCTCGTAAGGATATGCAAATCTAATATGAAATATTTTTCCTTCAATCCCATATTTGTGAATTATAGTGTGATCCAAATGTATTACATTTTTTATTATACTGCACCAAAAGAGATCACAAAAAATACTTTTGTTGCATTGAAGAATGACCATTATATTTATTTACTAGATGTGACAAAGTAACTAATTTTGAGAGAATATTTCTGAAATTTTTGCTGTTTCCAAGTTCATACTACATTTTATGCCATTTATCATTCTAAGGGAGGTTTAAAAAATCCATTCTCTACTGAAGCACTGTAACAAAAGGCAAATTTTATTAATTGTGAGATTGTATTAATTGACTAATTATAAAATTAATTGTAAGAAATCATGGAGAAATGTGATAGAGCGTAAGAATCTGGGTTAAGCTTGGTAAACTGAGAAACTTACCAAGGCCTATTAATTTAGCTTCCTCTTGACATCACAAAGAAGCATTTCTTTGGCTCTGGGTAAAGGGAAGGTACCTCAAACCTTATGACCCCTTTCAGGGGAAGACCAGAGAGTCCTTCATATACCTGCTAAATTCTTTAACTTGAAATATTCTATATGTCAAGATATCATATTTTGGGAAACATGCTTTGAACCCTCTCCTCCCTTTTTAAATACATCACCCTTATGTCTATACTTTTAATTTTAATTTTTTTTCTATTTCCCACAATCTTATTGAGGTTTGATTTCTAAATAAAATTGTATGCAGGTAAGGTGTACAAGATGATGTTTTGCCACACACATACACATATTGTGAAATGATTAATACAGTCAAACTGATCAGCATATCCATCAACTCACATTGCTACCTTTTCCTTTTCTTACGGTGAGAACACTGAAGACCTATACTCTTGATTATTTTCAAGCACATAATACAGTATAATAACCTGCAGTTGCCATGCTATACATTGCATCCCCAGGACTCACTCATAACTGAAAGTTTCACCCTTTGCAACACACCCTCACCTCTGCCTTTCTCAGCCGCTAGCATCCATCATTCTAATCTCTATATCTATGAGTTTGACTTCTTTAAATTCCACACATAAGTGAAATCATATGGAATCTAGTTTTCTGTGTCTGGCTTACTTCACTTAGCATAATCTTCCCTAAATTCATCCGTGTTTTTGTCACAAAGGATAGGAGTTCCACCTTTTTAAGAAAAAATTATATTCTCTTTGGTCTGTATCTAGTTGTATAGGTAGATATCACATTTTTATCAATTTATCTACTGATGGAAACTTATTTATTTATCTTGGCTACTGTGAATAATGTTTTAAAAATTTCAAAATGCAACACTGTTTTTAGAAGCAGCTTACAGGTCTCCACTTTCTGGCTCTCACACCTATTGCAATCTATCCTTATACTGGGTACTTAATTTATTGTTTCTGCTGCTACAGCTGCTGATGAGCTTGATAAATTCTCAACTTGATCCAATTCTAAATAGAGAAACAGCTTGCATCTGTTAGGGATGATTTTAGGCCATCCTGTGAACACAGAGATTGGATCATTCAGCAAATGAAAATGATTCTCATAATATTTATTGGCTGATGCGCAATTGCAGAGATGGACTAGAATTATGTACAGGAGAAATGGTGATTTCTAGCACATTTTTACACCCACTTCATATAGCTCAGAGACTGGTGTGTGCTGGGCCCCTATCCTAGGCATTAGTAATTTTCTTTCTCTCCCTCAACAAAAAGTTTATTGTGCAGAATGCTTTGGAGAAAGCGTGGAAGTGTTCTAGGATCGTACCTTCCTGTGACTTCTTGGCTTTGGTAAACAACTCACATCCTCAAGAGCAGATATATTAAATGTGCTTCACATGGGAATTCCTGATGTTTTGTTATTGGTCCCACAAGGGTTAACCTACTTTTCTTCTGAGCAGAAAGAGGATTCCAAGTTCTTTCTTGGAATCCAAATACACAACAAATAATAAAGAGTAGCTTAGGATCCAAGTGACAGTCACTCACAAAATAAAGAAAATAACTCAACAGAGTAAATATGATATCCTTTCTGCCACTCCTGGTCACTTTCACACCATTTCAATTATTGGCTAGAGGGTGGTTCTCAAACGTGAACTTGCATTAGATTCACCTGGTGGACCTATGAAACACAAATTGCTGACTTCTTACCCCAGAGTATCTGGTTTGGGAGTTCTGTGTAGGGCAAAATCTGCTTTTCTGTCAGATTCTCAAGAGATGTTGATGCTTCTAAGTTGGGAAGCTCTGAATTAAAGATCTCATAGATCTATGAATTTATCTACAGAATGAAACTTAGCTGGCTGCTGCTTCCTCCATAGCAGGTTCCACCTTTTCTTTTTTGCTGTAGCTAGACTTTCTCCACTTCTCCTAGCCTTTGGTCCATGCACATTCTCAAACTCGGAATATTTAAGAATGGAATCTTGAGAATCCATGAAGTCCTGCTCAGTCCCACATTTAGCTGTATGATACTCTTCTTTCGCTATAATCTGAGTACAAATTAAAGTAGATGCTAAGGAACAACATTGCTGTACACCAAACCAAAGAGCTGCAGCTCCTCTACCTTTTGATTCCCTCACAGGCGCAATGGTGCCTAACACTCCCGGTGTTTGCTGACCCCTAGTGGCTGGGGGTGCCTCTTGCTCTGCCCCTACAGGTTTTCACAAAATGAAAGCTAAGAGGATTTTGGTTTGGGGTGATTGTTCTAGTGAATATTCACAATATTAACCACTACATTCTTTTAGGAAAAGTTGACATATTATTGTTTTCTCTTCTGTATATTCTTAGTAGAGTTTTAGTTGGTTGCAAAGCCTTCAACTCCATGAAGATCAAATTTGTCAGGACTGTTTCTTACAAATTCATCTCAGTGAGTTCCTCTGCAAAGAACAACTGTTTGCTGAGGATTTAGTTTCGTATAACTACAAAGATTAAAATCTGTGTGGTAAAGGAGGCTTTGTGTAGTTCCAAAAACTGTCATTTAAAGACATATTTAAATAGGTATACAATGTAAATCAAATGTGAAGATAATGACAGTTATTTCAGGGAACATTTAAGTCAGATTAAGTTTTCAATTGAGCTGCTCAATATCCCTGAATTTGAATAGATCTGCCAGAAAAATTTCCAGCTTTAGTACAGTACATAGTTGTTAAATCAGTATACTCATGAAAAAATTCAGAGGTATTTTTCCATATAGACCAAAATGACTTAAAGAAAATAGCTTAAAATTCATTAAATATACCTTATTGTTTGCATTTTAAAATCATTACTTCTAATTTAAGACAGGGGAATTTAAACCTGAGATAAATGGCATTCAACATTCTTAAAGGCAAATGTGAAATTATTGAATCATGTAAATTATAGTGGAATATTGATTACATATGCAAACTCTTTGATGCCGTCACCTGTATGTGGCTTCACAGAAATTGCTATTAATTGAAAATTAGTGTAAAAACAAAGTCTCCAACACTATTTGGTGCCCTCTCCATCTCTCAATGCTTCCAAAGTGAAGGGTAGAGAACATTAAATGAATCAATTATCCTGGTGAGCCACAGAGAAGGAATCTTCTCTAAATGAATGATCGTTGTATCAGATGCTGGCCTGATTGTTTTGTTGCCCAGAGCATGCACAAACACACACACACACACACACACACACACACACACAGAGTTTGACTTCTCACCAGAGTAAGGTGATCAGCGACTCTTCACGTAAAATTAGAAAGGAGAAGAGACCCCAGTGAAGAATCTCCCCTCAGAAGTATGGCCAGGGATAGCAGAGGTTTGGCCATGGTTCCTTCATTCAAGAATCTCCTCTGAGGATGGGAAGGTCACTATCCAGGAATTTGCTTCCCTTTTATCATTACTTCAAAGTCTTGCTCTGGCAAGTTCTTTTAGGATTGCATCAGACATGAGGCTTTGGTGCTTCATTCTCCATGACATTTTACTTTATCGGGATGCAGAATGAGGGCTTGCTCCTAAAGCACAAATTTTTGAAGACAACATTTATTCCACGCATGCATAGACAAACAGTATTAACTGGAAAAATATGTGCTAGCAAATGACCTAGACTTATGATATTACTAAAACAGATTTACCTTTATACTAGACATGAAATATAAATCACCATCAGGAACTTGTGACATGTTAACATTGCATGGAGCAAAGTTACCTTGAGTGGAGATGGTTCTGTCTGGCTTCTTCATCCCATTTGGAGACTTTGCAATGTCATTTGCTAAAATTTGCCAGTCCATGCATTTTGTTAAATCAACAAGTGTGTTGCTTTAGAAATTCCCAAGTTTTGAAGATTGTTTTAGAATTTCATTTCTGACTTGTAGGCTGGCTGCTAGTCTTTAATTTTTCCTAGCTCTATTAACATGTTGTTTATTCCAATCAATGAAAAATGTACTCCAGAATATTGTTTTTATTTTTAAAGATTAGATAAATATGTTTATAAAATATATAGAAATTATATAGATATTTATAACATTTTGGTATAAAATAATTAGCATGTGTAGTTTCTGAGTTTTGCTTCTCTGCCTTTAATCATGCTTTTGACCTCACTGGAAATAACCTTTCATGTCCCTCATCCCATACAAAGTCAAGGTTCAACTTTTCCGAAGAGTGCTTCCCAACCTTTTAACACCTACCTTTTGTTTGCTTCTCTCCCTAATCACATACTTAAAATTTGTGCCAGCAACTTTCCTATTAAATCACATCTGTATTTCTAATTGATTTGCATATTTCTCCACCTATACCTAAGCTCCTTTAGAGGATCAGAACTTCATTTTCCATTGTTCCTAAATTCTAACTAACACTTCATAAGTGCTCATAAAAAAATTTTCTGCATTAAATTTCATGTCAACACCTAAGTTCTTACTAATTTGTCAGGCAGTTGTAGAGACATATAAGAAATAATGAACAATTAAAGAAGCATACATATATAGTGGGTTTTAAATATCAAACTCCTGAAAAAAATACAATATTCAAAATTTGCAATTGCCCTTATTGGCTAACCTTCTGCAACCTGGTCAAGAAAATGTACACTATAGACCTCTTAAATTTTTACTAATTTTTTTCACAATGCTTTTATTATTAATAAATTTTTTCATGGCTCTCCAGCTTGTTCAGAGATCTTTAGAAGAATGTCATGCAGATTTATTTTCATGATCTACTTAGTTATCTTTTTTATAGTTTGGAACTCAGTAACAAAGGCATACCTCTAACAAATTATGATACTTATGAGGTAAGAGTTTATTCCAGACTTAAATAAAGTTAGGAGAAAACTCTGGAAGGAAGAGAATATAAATGGCCCTGATGAATCACAAAAGGAGAGGCGTTGCAATCATAGGTGCTGGGATAAGACAGTCAGAGAGGGACAACCATCACACCCTTAAATTATAGCATTCTTAGTGACATTGACAGCTCTGCAAACCTTTTCCTCCTACACAGGAACACATCCTCACCCTGACTGTTCACCCCCAGACTTGGAGGGGTGGGTTAACACTTTATTTTTGAGTCACAATTAAATTAATTATGCCTGTCTGTGATTCTAGAAAGAACTAAATGGGATCTGTAGGATATATGTGAACAACTAATTAAGCACACTCTGCCTTATAATATCTACACTTCAATGATTCTTTCATTGAAAATAATGGTCTACGTCCTATGGAGAAACAGATTGAGTCAGCTGTGCCCTGAGCCTTTCAAGTGACAAGCTGATGAATTTGTCCTTTATATGCAGGATAATTGGGGCCTTAAATTCCTACTTTTTTCATAGTTGTCTGTTTCCTTGAAATATCTACTCCTTTTGCCTATGTAGACTCAACCTAGTCTGGTGAGAGGCAAATTAAAGTATCTAGGAAATTATTATATCCAACAGTGCACCATATTATAAAAGCAGGTGCATAATCCACAGCAGTATGCCAGGACCTGTGCAGTTACAAATTATTTGAATAGATAAATGATTGATAGCTAGAGTTCACATACTTTCATTTTGCGTTATTACCAAATAGACTTAAGGGTTGAAAAAAAATGGGACTGTTAATATATCCCTCAGAAAATGAGTCACTTTTTTATGAGAATGTGATTAACTCTAAGTGCATAACTTTATTGTTGGATGAAAAGAAAAGCTTCCTACTATGATAAGCAAAATTATGTATTTTCTAGTAATTTTTTAGATTCAGTTTCACACTGGTGCTATTATACTATTGCTGCTCATGATAACATTTAGAAGTAGCAGAACACTTCTCTTTGCCAGGTATTGTACATATACCATCCCACGTATCTGCCAAGCAATCCCAAGTGCTCACCCCTCACAGATTATTCAGGAGATCCTTTCAGCGGATGAGAACAAAGGCTTAGACGGATCAGGAAACTTGCTCAGGATCATAAGGGTACAAAGGACAAAATCAGGAACTTGGGGGCTGAATAGAACCCCCCATGTTTAAAGATAAGAGATTCACACTCAAAGCTATAGTTTTATCATTTTACACCTAGTTATAGCAATGTTTACTAAATTTTAAAAAGTAGGCAAATAGTCTAATAGGAACAAAAAGGAAGTGCACTCAGGATAAAAATGGGGCAGTATGTTTGAAATTCAAACTCTGTGGGACAGTTATTACACTGTCATGGCATGTGCAGAATCCAGTATATGAGTCTATTCTATGATTCATAGCTTCCAGACACAGAGTTCAGCTTTGGTTAAGTGTGATCTTTGAAGCTTGATACGCTAATCTTTGGCATCAAAGTGTGGTTCATGAATTAATTTTCTAATAATGCTCATCAGAAAACTGAGCAAGACTTTAATAAATAGTATCTTTGATCTCCCGAGGACGTATTATGAAACATTCTCAGTCCTCTGGAGCAGAAAGTTCTCAGATGAAGGACAATGCCGTCATAAAACAGATGATATAATGTTGCACTCTGAACAACTTTCTACAGGCCACCATGGACCTGGAATGACTTTCCTATTTCTTAGCTGAAATAATAATGTGACCATCCTTCATAAAACAGTAATTTTAAGCAAACAAGTCATGTGAGCCAAAATTGTTGGGTCATTCTCAGAATTTAGCATTAACATGACTAACCCATAAATAATTCGGCAATGATATAAATATTGCTATTTTCCATAGGAAATTCTTTTTCCTAGATCCCAAGAAATCATTTTTGCAGTTCAGTTTTTATTACACAAAGTTTGCCATGGATTAATCAGTAGAAGAATTTTTAGGTATTCTATTGTTTTAAAAGACTACATTTAAAAGACTTGCTCCCTGAAGTGGAACAATGAATGAAATTTGATGTAAAATATTTTGCCTTTTAAAAAGCCTCCAATCAAAGGGGAAAAAGTGACAATAAAATGTTGGAATTTCTCATTTTTAAAAGCCAATATCATCTTCAATGATAGGTATGCAATTTCTACGGAATCTTTCCTGGGCTCAAGGTCAAGATATTCATGTGGTAACCTGCTAAGCTAATTTTTTTTTTTTTCACTTTTTGGAGAGAAGGGTTTGTTGTTTGAAATCGATGCAAATTAATGCTAAGATAGGGGCAATCTTGCAGAATTAAATTTAAAATGTTGCCTTCTAGAAAATCCTGTCTCCCAACTTGTCTCATCAAACAAAGCATCAGGGAAATCAAGGTTATCAGTTTCATATCCCCCTGCCTTAAATTTTCTCCATGATATTTTCCTCTGTGTCTCATATTCCTTAAATCTATTGGAATCATACTGTTAAAGGATTATTGAGAAAATTCTAATACAGTTTTCTAAATTTGGAGAAGCTGTATGACTTCCCCAATGCTACAAAAGTAGTGGATACCAACATGTTCAATTGCTGCACTGAATGTTGATAAGCCTGTAAGCTAGCCAGTAACACTGTCAAGTCATAGCAGTTTTACAAACAGTAAGACTGATTAAGAAATACACAAATATGTTTATGCTCAAATGATCAATCCTTCAAAGCAATTACTTTAAGAGGATATGTAAACATTCTAGTTTGCCAGAAAGAGTTTTGGAGTCCCCTTTTAGATTATATGACATTGATAGATTAATTTATTAATTACCTAACACTGGTGTAATCTGTTATGCATTGGTCTCTGCAAATAGAGAGGTAAAAGACAGTATGTCCTTGTTCTCAAGGATGGTAGCAGCAAGGGCAGATGAAAAGAGAGATAAATAGAACACAATTAATAAAATTAAAATATTGATTGGAATCAAGGTTTGCAAAAGGACACAGAGGTGAAGATTAATAATGATAATTTCCATGGACTACAGTAGGAGCTGTTCTAACTATTTGTGAAAACTAATCCTCAAATCGACCCTATAAAGTAGAACTGTTACGATTTTTTTTTAACAGACAAGGGCACAGTGACTCACATTGCACCAATTTGCCCAAAATCACAGGGCTGAGATATGAATCCAAAAGCTTTATGTATAGAGTCCACATCCCTAAACATTAAGCTATTTGATTTTTATAGAATACTTCCGGTTCAGTGCCTAAGCAAATGGCAGTATTCATGCTCTGTATAATGACATTTTGGTCAAGATAGACAGACAGCGTATACCAAGATAACCTGTCAGATTATATCACCTAGTAAGGTCATAGTTTGTGTAAGTACACTGTGTGTTTCCTCAATGGCAAAATTACCTTTTGAGACATTTCTCAGAGCATATCCCCATCAAGTGGTACATGACAGTATTTTTAAAATAAATTGGGTATTAAATAGAAGAAAAAATATTGTGAGGAAGGGAAAGGATGTTCAGTTTCTTTATCTGGGTGGATTCATCATATCCATCTATTAGGGCATCAGCACTTGTTCATAACGCTCAAAGCTGCAGCCTTCTCTTCAGAAGTTATGGCAATATGTAAAATTCAACTGCTATGAATAGCAGCTAAAAATATGAATGTGACCAAGTTTTCTCAGACTATCCTAAGTAAGAAATGAGGTTCCCTGAAATACAGACACCAGCATCTAAGGAAATATAAGAGAAAAAACAAAACAAAACAGAAAATTGATTAAGATGAAAACATTATAAAGAACAAAGAACAAAACACAACATTAGACTGAGAAAAAAAAATCAGTAATGACAGCTTGTCCCACAGTATTGCTTTCCAAGAGAAGTCCAGATAAAGCGTGAATTAATAAGGAGGCCATCCCAGTTGTGGAGTAGAAGGCTACTCTGTGGTACATAGTCTCTGAGATAGTCAGGAGTTGGTGCTGCATTCTTCTTGTTGAAGAACTTTATTGTGAAATAGAAAAATAATCAGGGTTGGAAGAGTTTTAAAAAAAGGATATTTTTTGGATAATCACATCCTGATTTTTTGTTTTTATATAAAAGAGACTTCATCAAATTTATCTCCCATTTTTAAACAACAGACTCTGAGCTGAATTAAAAAATAGTTTCTTAAACAACAATTTTTTGCCGTCATTTAAGATATAATAATGTGTGATGCAACTACTGAGATCAATTCTAAAAAATAAAACTAGGACATATTTTAGCAACTGTTCACAGAACCAGGCTCTGCACATGGCTCTAAAGATCAGTGATGAGCAGAGACACAAGCAGAGATGAATTCTTAATAAACAGAAAATATATCAGATTACCACAGGGTAATGATGCCATTAGTAGATTATATAAACTAAAGTTATTTATGAAAAGTTATTTGAAATCTATAATAATATTCAGGAGAAAAAACCTTTAGCCACTCTTCAGTACAAGCAAATATGAACTTTAAATGTCATGCAGTAAGAAATTCTGATAATCTTGGTTTATTTTAGACCCTGATTTAGCCATTCATTTTTTATCATAGTAAAGTTTCTACTGTTACAAATGTTTTGTGTAGAGTAGAATCTTGACATATCTGTTAGAGAAAAGCTCAATATAATTTTTCTGTGGTAATCAAAATGATACAGTATTCTACTATATAGGAAAAGATTGCCTCTTAAAATTGAAAATCCAGTAAAGGTACATGTCGTATGAGAAAGAAAGAAAAGAAAGGAACCGCTTGCTCAATCAAGATTCTGGCTCTTTGAGCTCAGAGCGCTATGAAGTGTCGCAGCCCGGTCACCATTCGAAATACAATTGAACACTCTCTTTCACTGTTAAAAAGAAGATTTATTAGGTGAGTTCAAGAATAATTTAGAAGAATAATATATCTCATATTGCAACTCTGTGTACTCAATTGCCCAACATATGAGATGCCTTTTTTTTTTTTTTTTTTTTTAGAGGATAGGACAGTGAGAGAAAGAATCAATTCTATTTAGTTTTTCATGTGGCTTTCATTGCTCCAATACATCATTGTGTACGTGATGCTGGGGTTTGAACTCGCGTACTCGCACATGCCAAGTAAGTGCTGCAAATGCTGAGCCACTGCTCCAGCCCCATGGGTTGCCTTTCCGTACTCTTCATTTACCCTTAACCCTCAGTCACTAAATCCTTCAATTCTACTCCCTTTCTTTATGTTAAGTTCTGTTTATCATCTGTATTTAAGATTATTTTAAGTCTACCAACTAGTCAGACTGTCTTGAGTTCAGCTCCCTCTCAGACAAAGAGATCATTTTGAAATGCAAATATATTATCTTCAGTATCTTTGGATCAATAGGTTGAAGTCCAAAATCCTCACTGTGATGTTCAAACTCATTAACGATCTGACCTGTTTCTTCCAACTCTGCATTTAGGACAAACTGAACTACCCACAGTGTTTCAAATATTCCAGAAGCATTCTTGCATTCCAGACTTCAGAAGCTGTGGCCTCTGCCTGGAATGCCCTGTCTCCACCTTCCCACATTCTTTACCCGACTAATACCTGCTCTTCTTTCATTGGCCCACAAAGGTGTCGCCTTCTTCAGGATTTCTGCCTCGGTCTCTCTTAACTGAATCAGGAATCTCTCCTTTGTGCTGTCATTACAACCTGTACTTACGCCTTCAGAATATTCACAAAACTATATTGAAACTACCTCTTTACATATATTTCTACCTTAGGTTACTTAAGGACTAAAAATGCGATGTTTTTACTCTAAAGGTGTATCCTAACAGAAAAATAAATGGATAAATGAAAGTAAAACCCTATTTTCTAAATAGAGTATATTAATAAATTTGGACAAATAACTTTGTGCAAGCCTCTATTTTCACAGCCATAAAAGTATAAGATTATTTAAAAGATCAAAAGAGATAATAAAGCTAAAATCATCAGTGGCAATGAGGCAAATTTATAATATGCTATATGGTAATTTAGCTGTAGCTGTTGTTAATAATTGCTCATGAATGTGATACCATGCATACAGTTACTTTTACCAGTAGCTTGAAATGGCAACATGATATTCTTCTACAGAACCTCACATTGCAGATTGGGGCTTTCCCATCAGAACTTTGACAGGGTCCATCAGTCAGAGGATTCCTTGGAGAAAACCGCAGTAGTAGCCCGTGAATTACTGACTCGTTACTAAGAGTTTGCTTCAATAGATTAGAGCCATTTGATTAATAAAGATGTTACTCAGCAAGGATATAAATACATATTCTTTTGCAATATAATTCTTAATATAGTTGAAAGATTAGAATAAGACAAAACCTCAAAAACCATCATAATTGATTAACTCTTTGGAAATGTCTCTATAGAGTTACTTGCACGTTTGAGAGTTATAGCTTGGGAATTTTTACATGCATCCTCAAAAAAAAAGCATATAAAAATCAAGGGAACCATTGTATTTTATAAAGCCTGAGAAATATTAAGAATTATCCCCAATAATCCTTATGTAGTTGAATAAGCTTAAACAGTCGATTCCTAACTTTTCCTTGACTAATAATTACCTAGGGTTGAAGTAAAATATTTAATTCATGTTCCAACTGCTAGAATTTCTGATTCGGTGCTATTGTTCAGAGAAAGGGAATTTACACTTTAATGAGAATCCCAAATGATTCTGATACAGATTTCAATCAGTTCACCTTATAGAATCCTCCTACAAAATGTAGCCATCTTTATTTTCTTACAAGGCAATGTGTTCTTAAGATCATGTTTCTGAACATGCTTAGTCATGCAGAGTAACTTTTGTAGATATTTGTGATAGGGGAAAGGAGGGTTTTTATTCTCAATACTCAGACTCATTTGGGATTCCAGTAATACAAATATCTTTTTCCTACATTTTAATGGAACTCTACATAATTGTGCATACATATTTTCAGAATAGAAAGAAACTATTGTTTTCACCTGAGTCTTATTTGGTCACTGGCATAGTGTTAGAAAATGGAGTGGAAAGACTTGACAGGGAAGTGAGATCCGTTCTGGCTGTGCTCTGTCACATAGACAAGGCATTTCATGGTGGGGGACCTAAAGGTCCATATCTGTTCCATCACACCATATATCATATGCAATGGTTGTAATCTGCGACAAAGGAAAGTGAATAAGACTATTGGTAAAAAAAAAAAAAAAATAGTCACTGTATAACAATAACAACTCTTCCACTGAATCTCCAGTAAAAAAAAGGATGCCAAGGCCTTCTACCTGACAGATGAAAGGATCAGTCCATCGTCTAGTTGTGCTAACAAGTTTCCTGTGAAAAAGTCATATCAATATCCATTACTTTGCTAACATAGTTGTGTTTGGGAATCCTTTATGTAAGAATTATTCTGCATAGGTGTGAAGTCACAGACCATTCTCTAGACAATAAGATTCCATAAATTTTAAAAAGTGCTAGTCTGTTAAGTCAGGATAAAGGAGACCTGGGAATTCTCTTTCTACAGTGTTCCTTCTCTGAGAAATTAAAAAATATATGATTGTGCATAATTGCAGAATACCTGCAAAAGGATTTGTAAGATTCCACTGCTGTTCTCGCTTTAGGAAATAGAAGTAGGAGTTATTGACAAATATTTTAACTTTCAGGAGTTCCACTAAAGTGAGAAAGTTTAGTCAATTTTCCAGGGCTCTAACATAAGGTTTACATAATTATTCCCTGATTCCTGAGTCTACAAGTCATGTTATTCATCAGATAAAACTTCAGGGACTTACTATTGAAGATTCAAAGAACAGAGAAGGGCTTCCTGGGGACTTTTTGCACCAAAAAAGATTCACAAACTCCAGGGCTTATAATTTTTTTCTGTTAACAATGTGTATGTCAAGAGTACCACTTTGGCATGAGTATTCTCACTGTGAAATACCAGTTGTGCATGCATTGGGGGAAGGATAAATTAATAGGGAAAGATGTACTGCATTCCACATGATTCCAAATTACTTAAGGTAAAATAGGTGAGATATCAGTGCATATTTTAAAATATCTGTGTCATTTCCTTTAGCAAGAATTTTATACGATTTATTAAGGTTCACAGAAGTTAAATAAATTTGCACGACTGAAAACCAGCCCTCTGTGTCCATGGGGGATTGGGTTAGGACCTCTGCAGACACTAAAATCCACAGTGACTCAAGTTCCTCTTGTAAAAACCATAGTATTGTGTACAACCCAAGTATATCCTGTCATACACTGCAAGTCTTCATTAGATAGCTTGTAATGCATAGTACAAGGTCAATGATATGTAAATAGTTGTACCAGTTAGGGAAAATGTCAAGAAAAAGAAATGTGTATGTGTTCAGTGTGACCATCAAAGCCCTGATTACAGAGTGCATAAGCAAGATTGAGGTGAACTGTGATCAACCAGTGCTGGAAAGAGTAAGGATGTAGGAAGTAGCACCAGCCTATGTAGGGCGCTCCTACACATCACTTCATTGATATGGATTCACTGTAGGACTCAGCACACAGCAAATAGAACTTTTGCTTTTTGGAACTTCCAGGAACTTTTTAAAATATTTCAACCCACAGATGCTTGGAGACATGGTTGTGGAACCCAGAATATGGGTGGCCTAGGATGTATATAAAATTATGTCTTATTATATATTTTATGCTTATAATGATTACCAATCTCATTCTCATATATTTTGGGGTTCACTGTTGTTGACAAGACATTCCTTCTTCTTTTTTTTTTTTTTTGTTTCTTTCTTTTTTGGTACTAGAAATTGAACCTAATAGCATTCTACCACTGAGCTAAATCCTTAGCACTTTCTTTTTCCATTTTGAGACAGGGTCTCCCTGAACTTCTCAGGGTGGCCTCGAACTTGTGATCCTCCCACCTTGGCCTCCCGATGCTGGTATTATATGTGTACATCTGCACCCTTCCCTATGACATTGCTTCTTCTTAATGTTTAAGTTATTCATCCTTCTTTGCACATGATTTTCATAAAGAGATTTCTGCAAATCAATTTAAATATGTTTACATTTGCACCTAAACCTCTGGCAATGGACTGCCTCATTTGTGAAGTTTATGATCATCCTTTATAAATGAGTGCATTGGGAAACTCTAAAAATTCTGTTTGTATATGAACCTGTCATGCATTTTTTTAAATGGGAAACATTTTTCATCTATTATCAGACTTATTTCCTTGAAGGCAAAAAAGAAAAAAATAAGTCTTGCAAAGAGAGCTCCTGCTCCTGCTCCTGCTCCTGCTCCTGCTCCTGTTGCATTTATCTGTGTTCAGTGATCACTGGAACTAACCCTTTTATTTTCTCTTCAGCAACTGAAATGATTGCTATGCTTTTACATGGGAACAGGAATGCTCTCCGTTTTTTAGAAAAAATCTGTAATAGTTACTACCTACTCCCAGTTTATAGACAACCATGTGTAATTGTATATACTTAATATAATTTCCTGTAACCCAGGGTCTCAATAGAAGTAGTGTTGAGTTTCTATTTTTACAATACCTCCCTGCACTTGATACAAATGACTGCCTCAGGTGTATTCATTGTTTTGAAATCTATATATCTGTCATTTGAAAAATAGTCAAGCATCTGAGAAGAATATAAATTTGCCACCATTTATACCTCTGAAGCTAATTTTTCTTTCAGGTAGATTTACAAAGCTTGAGTTGCAGTTCTCTATTTCAAATAGTAATGTGATAAAGCAAGTTCAGATTTCAGCTACCCATAACTTTTGGGCATCTCATAAAGTTCTGCACTTACGTGTCTGTGTATTTAAATATTTTCTGAGGAGGACAAACATCTAAATTGTGCAATAGCTTTTATCTTCCTTGAACAGAGCATTTCTTATAATTGCTTCCTGACATGATAATTGTGCAGTATATTAATTTCATTAAGATTTATATTTCTGGGGCTAGAGCAGTGGCTCAGAGGTTATGGTGCTTTCCTGGCATGTGCAAGTACACGAGTTCAAACCCCAGCACCACATATATACACAATGGAATCTCAAAGCACTGAAAGTCACATGCAAAACTAAATAAAGTTGATTCTCTTTCTCTCTCTCTCTCACTGTCACTCTCTTAAAAAAAAAAAGATTTATTTTTCTACCTGCAAAGCTAGTTACAGATTTTAAATCTTGCACACCAACATCATGGGTGCCATTGTGCCAATAAAGACACTTAATGCATAGGAAATAAAATCATATATTTATGGATATGATCACAGTCCATAATATCAACCAGGTAAGCAAGCAATACTTTCAACTTTCCCTACAGTTAGATCTACTTTACACAAATGATGCATGTGATGTTCTTGAATTTTACCAATATATGCACAAAGGATTAATTTAGTACTTTCCTGTGTAGTTCTTGGTAATAGACCTACACAAAAAGTGGTTGAAACAAACCAGCTTCCAATTTAAAATGTTGCAAAAATATCCCAGAACATTTACATAAGCCTTTTCTCAACAGAAGTGCAGGAAAACAAAGTCTAATGACTTGGAGTCAGGAAGCAGATAAACCGTTTCTAATGCTAAAGATTAAGTACTATAGTAAATTCAGTACTGTTTTATGAAGACTGTGATATATTAAAATGAAAATCCCAGGCCTAAAGCTCCATAAAAATTTTGTGATGGGTTCCAAATCTTTGAATTCTACAACTGCTGAGTTTCTGATGAGAATGGCCAGATACCTATTTATTCTTTGCAAAATGTATGTTTTCGTTAGTAGAATATAAGACTAATGGAGGGGAACATGTCATCTTTTTTTTTTTTAAGTCTTGTAGAACTTCAAATACTTCTAATGAGAAATTAAGGGATTGCAATTCCTTTCACAGTAAATTTGATCCAACATTGGGCAAAGGTTTTATTAAAATCAAATCCCAGGACTTCCAAAAAGAATGTATTTAAGGCATAGGACAGATATTTGTCATGAAAATATTGCTTTGAAGCATAGTTAACAACCGGTATCAGAACACCTAGGTTTGTGTGGAGAGGCAGGTAAGTGTGTGGATTCTACACCAAGTTGCCTGGTCTCTGACACTGCTAACTATGTTACCCTAAGCAAAATATTAACTCCCTCATCAATAGAATGGAGGTAGTTCCTCACATGGTTCTTATGAAGATAAAATCAGCTAATTTAAGACGTGCCATCTAAGTGTTTGTGATGGAAGATCATGAGCCTCATTATCAATTGCTCAGGATTTTGGAATTTTTTACCCACCTCCGTAAGGCAGGTCACTTCCATCGTTGTACCCCCAGCAGTTCCTGGGATAGACACCCCAAAGCTTTGGCTGAGTGTACAAATCTGTCTTTCATTTGCAGTCACCATATTTCCCACTAGCACCACCAGCACATGGAAAGGGTGAGAAAACAATACTAGAGTAAAAAATACAGTACTAAATTTGGGGCACAGTTTTGATGTTAAGCTGACACAAGAGGAAGTATACAATAATAAGTATATTTACCTTGCTATGTTCTTTCTGTCTGTACCTAGACATGTCAGAGGTGACTACTTTGTATTTCCAACTGTCGACTTCAGTGCAGTGTTACTAAAAACTTCTTACAGATGGCTGAATGCTCTCATTACAGACTTCCTTGATTAATGACAAGAGAAGCTAAAAACCTTCCAGAACTGTATTCCTAACAATATAATTTGTAATTGTTAATTGGTACCTCTGAAAATTATTTATCTAATTATTTCCTGATTGTAACTCCTTATTTAGAAATAAAAGGTAATATCCTGAATTATTATCTCACTTGGGGGCATCTTATTACAGGTGAAAGTCAAAATTGAGAAATCAGGTAGGAAAAAAAAAAGTTTTTAGCCTTCTGACTATCAATATCCACACCCACAAACACTATGCTCCCAGATCATCAAAAAGACAATCGTCCTCTCATGCCTAGGCTTTTATTTTATGTTGTTTCAGTTACCCTTGGTCAACTGTGGTCCAAAAATATTAAATAGAAAATTTCAGAAATAAACCATTCATAAGTTATAAAGTGTATGCTACTCTCAGTAGGGTGACATAATGCCACCCAGGTTGTGAATCAACCTGTCAAGGAGTCATGTGTTCAGGTAACCCTTGCGAGTAACCTAGTGCCACATCACAAGGCTCCTGCCATTCACCCCACTTCATCTATGTCATCACCGGGACATGGTGTCATCCCACTTCATAAGAGATTGTGGTGGAAGGGGAGAAACTACCTTTCTTTTATTACAGTGTAGTGTTATAATTGTTCTATTTTACCGTTAGCTGTTGCTATTAATCTTTTCCTGTACTTAATTTACAGATTAAACTTCATTGCAAGTATGTATGAATAGGAAGAAGCATGGCATGTATAGGCTTAGGTGGCATCCGTGCTTTCAGTCATCACTAGAGGTCTTGGAAAGTATTCATTATTATTTAAAATGTAAGTTGGAGAAAAGAGAACAATGAATATTTTAGCTTAAATTGTCTTTGTAGCAAAACACAGTGTAGCATTTATGCAAGATGATTCTGTAAATTTTGTTTCTAAATTGAGATTCTAAGAGAACAGTTGAGGTTGATTTGTAATTGGATAGAAGTTTGTGCAGAGTGACAGGTTGATTGAGCTGTAATGGAGACAGGGGACCTTTCAGTTGGGGATTGATTTTTATTTGACAGATGCTAATGGTGCCTGAAAAAAGGTAACTGAAACACTCCAAATACTGACTGCTAGGTAGTACATTAAAAATATTTGAAAAGCATTAGTGTCCCTCTTTATGTAAATACTTGTTTTAATTGATGTTGCTCCAGCTTCTTAACATCTGGTAAATAATTTGTGTGTGTTAGAACATCAATTCAGAATATCTGCATAAAATAAAGACATGAGATGTTTGGAAATTAGCAAATGCACCCTGGTGATTTTTAGTTTCACTCTTTCCTATAATTTTTCTATTTCAGATAATTTTTGTGTAGTTTTTGCATTTTTCTTTTTTCCTCTTAATAGCAAGAAATGTTTCTTTGTACTAAATCACATCATATACTCTTGTATATCCATATATAAACAACATATTAAATTTCTCACTAAAGACACTTCCTATGTAAAGACTTGCTCATTACTTTATTTATTATTATTACTTTTTATCTATTATAGTGTGCTCACTACTGTCGTCATCAGATTCCTTTAAAATTCCACTTACCAAGCAAAATATCTCTCAAAAATATAACACTTGTCCTGTTCTTAGTTAAATTACGTGTGGCCTTTCCTCTCCTGCACTGTTGAAAATGGTGCACAGAGTTGGCATTTCTTAAATATGTCTTATGTTGAATTCTTAAAAAGATTTGAGAAGTGTGCCATTGTGATGCAAATGGTCCTGCAGCTTCCAGGCCTCCCAGATCTGAACCTCTTCCCACATGTGACTCGTTCTCCCTCTTCCTATAGCACCCACACATGCACCCACCCATCAGCTTTACTACTCCTACAGATCTTGTAAGCTCCTCTGCATCACCAGTCACATCCTGATATTAAGATGTGTCCCATATAGGGAGTATTTGTCCCCAACATGTATTCCTAGTTTTTATTTGTGACAAACAAAGATACCTAATTTTAAAGCTTTAAATTGAAAAGCAGTGATGTGAATAAAAGAAAAAGATAGAGAAAAAAAACATTAGGTCTAATGAATGAATTAAAACCGAAATCAGAAAAAAAATTATTTTGGAGTCATCTTGGCTCAAGGTGGATCTTAGTTCTTCAAGCTCTGTGCCTTGAACATAGCAGTTATTCAATATGACCCTGGGAGAAAG
The DNA here is from genome assembly GCA_004027875.1 of Aplodontia rufa. NCBI lineage: Eukaryota > Metazoa > Chordata > Mammalia > Rodentia > Aplodontiidae > Aplodontia > Aplodontia rufa. Next base: position 48,706 of record PVKS010007412.1, read on the forward strand.
GCAGAGAAAAGACAGAAGGTGAACTAACCTGGGCTTGTCCCAGATCCAGTCCTGGATTAAGGACATCCTAACTTTTCCATGACTCTCTCACTCTATCTTTGAAAAACATGGGCAAGATACAACTTTGGTTTAGATTTTAACTATACATAAGCCATTGATGCAAGAAACTATTCCTTAGGGTCCCTTTGCGTGTTAAACATCTGTCTGCTGTTTTAAAGCTACATAACTCTTTCTCAATGAACCATCTTCCACAATATACATCACCTAAACATCTGGCAAAATAAAACCAATTATGCTATTAAAAATAAACCTGTATTACCATTAGTAAAACCTGTATTACCTTAGAGTCAGGATCTGTACTTCAACACAATTGTGTGGATTTACTTATTGCATTTTTTTATCTAGATTCTTTTTCCTTTTTTCTTAGCTATTATATCATTTCACTCTTTTTCTTTCACTACCCGTGAAACCTGATTAGAGGTATGAAGCTAATAATAGTGACAGAAAGAAGAACAGTAAACAGAAAGTTTTGGCTTCCTAACTAGGATTTTTCCAGCTTTGTCTTCCTGGTCACTTTCTAGTTGGTGTTGTTTATCTGGTTTTTCATTTGCACAGCTGCTTAAGTGAACAGAGTGACCCCCTTCGCTCTTGTCATATAGGTTTGGGCATACGCTCAGGATGGATCCAGTCCTAGTGTCTGACTTTTTCCATTTAAACAATGATTCTTTTTTTTTTTCTTTAAGTAAATTAACATACAGACCGTTAATTACTTAAATAATGTACAAAAGCCATCTGTTCAAAGCAATATTTTCCTACATTAATGTGAAAGTAGTAAACGTGTAGGTACATAGGTTATGATAGCTGAAGAGTGCATTTCAAAGAAAATTAATGATATATTATCACTATTTTCAAAAACAGATGGGAAGTATATGGTTTTCATTTATAACTTACACAAATATCCTCTGCATACTTCATACAATAAATTGCCTTACCTAATACAGTATATTGTGATGATTTGTTACAGTTTAATAGTTTGAGAGAGCATGAGTTTAGAAACCTATATAATCAGTCCAAAAAAATCTCTTTAAAATTAGAACTAAGGAGGTTTAGATTGCTAATCACACATACATATGCACACACACACAAATTTGCAAGATCTTTTCCATTTTAAAAATGCCATTATCCTTTTGATTTGTAAAATGTTTACCTCTTTAATAGGAAGCACCTCTTAGTTTTGATAACTTTTGTTTGTTTGATTCCTAAGAATCCTTTTTAGGTTTTTAGCTAAAGTATTCAATCTAGAAAACTATGGTGTTTTCTCCCTAATTATATATAGTTCTTTAAATCCTGTCTTTATAAACTCTGAAAAAGCAGAACACTTTGAGTGTTCTCCTCTCCCACAGCACTTAAATTTCCACACAGGAGCATAATAACTAGAGCGAGTCATGTTAGAATGCTTCACAGTTTTCCTTTTGGTTTGTTTTCTATTACACATTAGCTATCAGACTTCAGATGCCATTGTAAAATGCACATTGAAACTAGCAGGAAGAAAAGAAATTAGCAGTAGCCACAGTCTCAAGGTTTGAGTAAGATGTTGAAAGTCTCTGGCAGAAATGCAAGAAGAAGCAAATGTGCAAGCTTAGCCCATGTGAAGTTCCCACAGCACTGCAGACTGAAATGAGGCCTCCTCCTCCCATGACCCATTCTTCCCATTGCTTTTTCCCCTTCAGCCTTCTGCACAGCTGAAGTGGAATCCTGGTAGTCCAGAGCTCCTGAAGGCTCTCCACAGCAGGTGGAAATACAAAGCTTGGAAAATGCATCTTCAGTGGCATTTGGAGGGAAGTGCCCCTCATTTTTTTAAAGCTGTGTGGTGCTATCATTTTGAGGGTTTGCTTAACACAGCTGTAGGGGACAGCTGTGTCCTTCAGGTGGTCACAAGTTCCTTACTTTAACAGAGACACCAAACTCACAATGGCACGCTTTGAAAAAGTGACGGTGGAGACGTTATTCTGAAATTAAATCAAAAAAAGGCAGAATCCTGTCGCAAATCCTGCCTTTGCTTTTCTGTACACCATTCTTTAAATAGCTTAAATTCAAACACAAGGAGCAGTTGTGTCTTGTTTTAACACTTGACTTTTGTCCCTGTGCTACTATCAGGTACTTAAAAGAAAGGTAAGTTTAAAATACCTTTAGAATGAGGAAAAGCAGAACTTATTTAAAGAACCAGAGGAGATTTTCAAATCTAAGATCTTTGATGCATTCCTTTACCCAATGGACAGAGGATAATATTTATATTTTTGTATCACAGAATTTAATCTAGAATGCAAGCAAAATGACATTGGTGACAGTTGTTTAAAATGTAGTTGAATGTACTTAAACGTATTCGATTTTTAAAAACCGAAGGACTCCCTTTTAATCCGTTCCGAAATGAGTTGAGTTATGTATAGACCGCGTGTGACAGCTTGAACTCAATCACTGTCAGGTGTCTTTGACCGTGCAGTGAACAGAAACGCTTGTCAGTAGCCAAGCTTCACGTACCACACGTGAAAGACAATTTAAAAATAGCAGTGGCAATACTCGAAACAGCAGATATGAAAGCAAAAATGACAGCAAAAGTACCCAGGATGCTTTTTTGATACAGTAACTGATAAAGGGGATCCATGGATTTAAAATAGAAAAGTTTACCACTTATGTGGAGACTACTGAAGCAAGCAAAGCATCAAAGAATTCAAACATATTCATCAAAATTTTATCATGTGTTAAATCCAGATAAGATGTAGTGCTATACAACATGATCCTTTTTGAGAGATATTGTGGGAAGGGGAAGGGAGGGATAAGGGTGGGTAACTGGGGGGGCACTCCTGGGGGTAATTGTAATATCCAGAATCTATACACATTTTATATTATTTTGTTAAAAACTTGTATGGTTGTTCAAAAATAAAAGAAAATTAGAAAAAATTTCTAGAATGGAGGCTGAAGTGGTGGCTCAGCAGTTACAGCACTTGCCTGGCATGTGCAAGGACCTGAGTTCAAACATAGCACCATGTACACAACAAAGTGTCCATGCAATGAAAGCCACATAAAAAACTAAATAAAATTGATTCTCTCTCTCTCTTAAAAAAAAAAAGTAAAAACTTCTGGAATGGATCTTCACTTTTATCTGCACTTTGAAATCACATGGGGTATAGAAATATCATGCCAAATTCTTACTCTCAAGAGATTTTGTCATTTTGTTTTCATTGGACCAGGCAGCAGTCTGGGCATTGGAATTTTTATAGCTTCTCAGGTAGTTCTAATGTACAGCAAGGTTAAAACCCACTGTTCTAGACTGTTTTCTCGCACCGTCTGCTTTTATTTTTTGGCTTTTACCCCTTCAACAACAAGATCAACAAGTAGTTTGACTTTGGGGTGAACTACTTATGATGGTTTTCTATAGCTATTTTTCTTTGAATTATCCAAAATGTCCTTACTGATCAATAAATCTGAGGCTTATTGTGAAATTGTTTCCATTCTTTTACAAAAAAATATACAGTAGAAAAATAAATAAATAACTACTCTTACAGAATCTCCTTACAAAATAATTCTGACTTTCCAAAAATCTGTATACTTGGCTGTATGATGACAAGAAACAGTTAAGTAGCTGGTTTAAGTGTAGGGACTTAGGACAATTCAAGAGAATATGCTTTTATTTCACTCTGAATATCTTGCTGTGCTTGGTGGGACCAGAATTGAGCTGGTGACCCTGCCTGCATTAGATGAGAACACTCTGAACGCCTATGCCCCTTGAATGGTTCTCTACCTCAGCTTTTTCACAGCTAACCAAAATGTGTTTGGCAAAGTTGTGTCTAAAGTTCTTAAAAATTCTCAGATTTTACCCTTCATTTCGTTACGTTAGTACATTTATTTTATTTGATATATTTGTATATGCATACATTGGCTGACTACAAATCCCAGTTTATGATGTAAGCAAAGTGTTGATTTCTTATTCTCTTATAATTTTATACGATAGCTGGTCATGAAAGAGTTAGACATTTTGTGGGATAATACAGCAGAAATTGTTAAGAAAAGTCAACAATGCAGTCTCACCACTGACCATTCGATATATCCCTGTCCAAGAGTTTCTCAGTTACCTAGATATTATACACATACATGTATATAGATTAGAATATATTTTTAAAATAATAATGTTCATGGTAACAGATTTAGATAAAATTAAAGAATTGAATCAGTTAACATTACAAATAAAGCTACCATTTGCTAATAAATATTTTGTGGGAATTTTTTTAAGTATTATAACAAAGACTTTTTCACTACCATAAAAATTTTAAATATGTTTTAATTGCTGCAGTGTTCTAATTTGCAAATTAGATCTCGTGCTAATGCTAAACATTTAGGTTACTTCCAATATTTTTTATTTTCATAAATAATGTTAGAAGAAACAACTTTGTGTGTGCCTTTGATTATCTCTTATTATTTCCTTAGGCTAGATTCCATGGGACTCTGAGTTCACAGACCGTGAATATTTTTGAACCTTGTTATTTGTATTGCCAAGCTGGTTTCTGAAAAAAAATGTGGAAAAGTCCCAAATCTCACCAAAATTGATTGTTTATAAAGTAAGTAAGTTAAGAATTAATTTTTAAGACTTTTTTTGCCTTCTCCCAAGAAATCACATCCTCCATTCTAAGGTCAATAGCAGAAAGTGAGAAGAATGCACTGATGATTAGAGTCTGATAAAGTCTTATGTCTGTTGCATGCATCACTATGTTGAAAAAGATCTTGGCCCCAAGATCCTTATGAAGAAGTTTTATTCATGCTTATTATGAATGTACCAATTGCGAAATATGTCTTTCCTGGAGTAAATATCTTCCCACAGTTTTCTGACATGACTTCCCAGGGATAAGAATGAAGATCTGCCTCACCACCATTTCCACCCATCTTAAGAAACTAGGAAAACTATGCCTTCCTGGACTCAAGTGACAACAACAATTTTAGCATTTAAAAAAATCAGTTGTTTTTTATTCATTCAGAAAATGCCCTCTCCCAAAGCAGTGAAGTCCCAAATTAAAATTCAATTGATTTTATGTCACCATGAGAGATACTAATTTGACACATGAAATCTTATCATATGGTTGTCCCATGAGCCTACTATTAGCCAATAATTAAATTTCATTATTTTATATCCTCAACAAAGTAAGAAAAATAAGATGTATAAACTTACAAATAAGTTTGTAAAATCAACATTTATTTCTGTTATAGAATAAAAACTGTTCCTAGACATTCACTCCAAATTGTGCACTTGAGTAAAGATACTTTATTTAAAATGTAGAGTCTATGTATTTCTAATTTTACTTCAAGTTAAATAAAGAGCATTTATTTAAACCATAATAAATGCTATATAAATAAAATAGTGTAAAATTGTACAATTATCCTTTGAGCTAAATATGCTGGAACCAGAAAAAAGAAAGAAAGAAAGAAACAGAAGTTAAACATTGAGAGACTCATGGAGGGGGCCTAGCGAGGGGACATGCTGGCACATCTGGCAATGCTTTGGTGGCCTGAGGCTGGTCCACCTGACTTCATTTCTGATACTGAGAAGTGTATGGCTAAGGACTAGCTTCAGATACTCCAGGGTCCCATTGATTATACCCAAGCCTATGGGAAACATTTCACATAAAAATTGCAGGGAGACATGAGGACAGATATTCAGCCAACTGTAGGGTTTCAATTAGGACTTGCCTATCAGCAGAGCAAGGTAAACCTACTGGGAGAAAGAAGTGGGGAGGGTGAGATGGTACAAGAAACAGGTGAACAGTTCCTTCTGATCCTTCTCTTCCCCTCCTTTTTCTCCTCCCCCTTCCTCTTTCTGCCTCCCCAACAGTCAGCAAAGCCTGAAAACCAGCAGAACCTAGAAATCAGAACAAGGATGATCCATCAGCTATGTGATGATTATTCAGACATCCCACACTGTTTACAAACACTTGCTTCTGATCCAAATGTCTCCTGTTCTCTTTTGATTCTTGAACACATTTGCAGTTCACCTTTTCTTAGAACTGTGTTCTGTTAATAAGAAAGATGTAGTTTTCTTTTTATATTACAAAGAAGCCATTTTTTATGTCTGACACATTAATATCTTATACTTTCTCCTTTGTAATTCAGCCAGAATCAGAAAAATACCATAACTTGAGTGTATGGGCTTGCATTTCTTATATTCAATTTCAAAAGGACGTGAGCTCCCTGTCCCAAAAACATTGATGGAAATACCTAGTTACCTTTGTATAATGATAGTTGGGCATGGCTTCTGAAATTCTGCAAAGACTTAGCCTAAATATTTTCTACATGTTTTGTTAACACCAGGAATTTGTATATAACATCAATAGCCTATTTTTAAATGTCTTATCTTTCACTGAAGGGTGAAATATAAATCTTGATGAAGTCCTAATTAGACAATAAAAGAGGAATAAAAGATAACATTAATGAGCAGAAATAACAATTCAGTTCCTTTCTGTCTGGGTTGTCTGGGGAGAAGCAATCTTCCACTGATTTTTTTGTTGTTGTTGTTGGTTGGTTGGTTGGTTTTTTTTTTTCTTCTTCTTCTTCTTCTTCTTCTTCTTCTTCTTCTTCTTCTTCTTAACAGAAGAAAAATGTGGTTAGTAGCTTTAGTGTTCTTTCCCAATAAAGATTAGGGAAGATGAACAAGCAGCAAGTTATTTGCCCAGAATCCAAACTTGGTAGATCTTAACAATTAATCAAACTGTAAAGGAAAAAAGAAAAGAAAGTCCTTGATCCTCTTAATATTTAAAGATACGCTTTTTTGCTCTTCATCTAGAAAATATAGTATAACTCCTCCTGACCTTTTTCCCTTTTCTTAGTAGATTTTTCAGAACCTTCGTGCATGGTCTCTTGGAGTCCAGTTCTGCAGCAATGTGTCGCTTCCTCTTCACAGCCCCTGTAGAGTCCAAAAATCTCTAATGATAAAAATATTTATATAATCCTTGTTTCTCCTGCTGATTTCTTTTCCATTTTTCTCCTGTCAAGCAAATCTATACTTCAGTTTTAAATTGTTTTTCTTTCCCTTCTTTGATCATCATGTGTGTCTTCCTCATTTTTAATATTCTGAACTCAAGCTATGTCTTTATCATACACCGATATGCTTTAAGGACTCAAGTGGTCATCTCATTAAATTCATGTGTGCTTCCTTTCACCTCCCTGCTGTGCTCTCTATGATTGATACTCCCTGGTTCTCCCACACCCACAGATCTGTCCACTGCAAGTTAGTGGGTTTCCTCTAAGCACCTTGATTCCTCCCCTTCTGCCTCTCTTGCTAATATTTCTCCATCCTCCCATTCCCTGGGATTCTCCTTCGAAAGGTTGACCCAAACCATAAACCTTTTTAATACATAACTTAAAAATAAATATTTTTAAAATACATAACTAAATAATTTTTTTTCTTAAATCATCTATTTTCCTCTTGGTAAACTTTGGTTTTATCCTTGGCTCCTGACGTAGCCCAGCAGGATTTTATTTCATATGTCTCTTATTTTCTTTCATCTTTTCCAGACTCAGTGTCAGCTATTCTATAACCTGTAAATCTCTCAAATAAGTGTCTGTAGTTCCTTTCACTTATGATGTAGTCTCTCATCCTTGCTGATTTTCATTACTCTGTGTATGGAGCAGTGGTTTGTGCACATATCTTCTTTCTCCAATTTCACTGGAGGGCAAAAAACATACTATATATTTTCAGTATAACATATAGTCCTAGCAGAATTTATTACTCATAGTTATATGGGATACATGCTGTCATCGTGATGATAATTGACTCAGTCAATTGTTAGGAGCATGGATAAGGAACATAACGTAACTTTCACTCCATTGCCTCAGATGCCCGCTCTGACCAATGAGCCCCACGCTGCAGGGACACTTCACATTCATCACCGTTTTCTCTAATTCTTCCAAAAGACTATTTTCATTGGTATTCCAATCATAAACTCAAATATATGATTTTTTTCCTGATGCTTCATGCTATTGAAATAATGTTATTCAGTTTTTGAAACTGAATCACTAATTGTTTATCTGGAGCTTATGTATGTGTATGTGTATGTGTATTTCTGGTTGTATAAGTTTTCCAGGGTTCCCATGACAAAGTACTTCATACTGTGTGGCCCAAACACTAGATCTTTATTTTCACACAGTTCTGGAGAATATCCAGAGAAGTCCAAGTTCAAAATGACACAGCTTGGTTTCTTATAAAACCTCCCTCCATGGCAGGTAGATGGCGTTCTTCTCATGGTCTTCCCTTTGTGTGTCCCTCTGTGTATAAATTTTCTATTAAGGACACTAGTTGTAAAGGATTTGATCCACACTAATATCCTCATTTTGATTTAATTAACTTTGTAAAGATCCTCCACTATCTCATAACGGTCACATTCTTAAATACTAGGGATTAGGATAAATTATAAGGAGACACAATTCTACCCTAAAAGGAAATGTATGTTTGTGTATGTGTGTGTATTAAGAGATGTAGGTGTCTATACATATCTATATAGATATAGATATAGATATAGATATAGATATAGATAAAGATATAGATATAGATAGATATAGATATAGATATAGATATAGATATAATGTTCATCTTCAGTAAAAGAAATTCAAGGAGAAAAATATTTGCTTGAAAACAACTATAGGAAGAAAAGACACTAAGCTTTGAGGAAGAATTCATCAGGAATAGTCTCCATTGCAGGACATGAGCAAGGTCATCGATTCCAGTATGTGGTCTCAGTGAGGAAAAAGCAGCTAATGTAGTTGGTGAAGGTTCGAAGGGTGTTAATCATATCCACTTTATTCCCCTGAGAAGTTCTCATGAAATGGAGGTAAATATCTGGAATGCACAATTGACAGAGACATATGGAACACATGCTTGACTAATATAAATAAGCTTTCTGTTCTCCTCGGGGACATAAGCTGCATTTTGAGTTACCTCATGGCACACATGCTGCCCTTGTGCAACATGAACTTGAACATTCCATGAAGATCCATTTCCCAAAACTGTCCCAAGTCCAGGGTCATTTATCAAGTGTGTTCAATTATGGTTTATATGGATCATGTTTATTCTCACATTCAGTGGCACATTAGCACATTTTAAAGTTTCCTTGCTGGTGTCCCTGCTGTTATTTCTTAGGTGACTCATGTTGTCATTTTACAAACCAGATCTCTTAACAATAACAAGAAAAGCATTTTCACAGCTAAGCTGGATTTTACCTTCAATGCCATTCTGCATTTAAAACAGGCACATTGGGAGGAATGTAAGAATTAGATGCCTATCCAACAGCCTCACGTCAGAAAGACTCACCCCAACTCCTCCTGAACTCTGGAGAAGCATAAAGTAACTCTCAGCAATCCTAATCCTTGGTGGTAGTCCTAAATACATGGACCTGCTCTCTTCTGCTTCATGATATCTGACTTTCAACAGATTTTGCATGAATACACACACACACACACACACACACACACGGTGAAAGATGAAGTATAGGTTAAAACCAAAAAAAGCTAAAAATATCCAATTGCATTGTCTTTATAAAAGAAGAATACCTTATTAATTCTAGTGAATGTCATGAAAAGAAAAAAATAGTAGTGGAGAAAGAAGAAAATCATAGATAGAACTTTCTTTCTGGTACATTTCTATGAACTAGAGAGTGATTTTTTTCACCCAAATGATCACACCCTATTCAACATGGTGGCATTAGACAAGACTTTTTCAAACTATAGAGGCTCCTCAAAATTCCTGATACACACTTTCAAGTGCCTCCCTTTGGGAGATCACCAGGTGTGATAGTGGTATCACTAAAGCTTGATGGTTGTGCATGCAAGGAGTGTGTGAACATAAAAAAAAATACATGCGAAGAAGTACAATAATGTGAAGTACACCTCAGTGTGGAAATCTCTGTCCCTGGATGATTCACAGGGGAACACGGAAGAAACATGCAATAGGCAAGTTTGGGGGCATCATTTTGGTTGACAAAGAGTTTGATGCAATCTAATTTGAAATTCTTTAAATGTATGTAAAAAAGGGAGATGTATGAATTTGCACACTTGGTAGACATGACTTGGACAGACAAGAGAAAGAGAAAAAAGAATACAGAGCAGCATACTATACTAGGACTAAATGTAGAGAAAGCCAGAATCCAACATTCAGGTAGGGAAGAAAGATCAATTTGTGTCACATTTTAAATGAGTCAGAGGTCACACATTTGGCACCAAGGGGAGACAGGACAACAGGAAACATGGAGGGCAAGTACCTCCCATGTAAGCATATGAAGAATGAACTTTAGGAAGTAGGCCAAGGGATCAAGAATGGGGGCCAGGGCACTGAAGACTAAATGTGGGCACTGACATATCTCAGTGCTTAGCTACTTGAACTAGAGATCTATACCTAAGGCAGTATTTGAAAGTAATGGAAATGAGTCTGAATCACTTAAAATTTTATGTGTAGAAAATTAAGTGATCCTGGTGAGCCATCACTGGCTATTCATTTAGTCCCTATTAATGAGAATTTCTCAGGTTTCACCATGGAGAATTGACAGCTTTTTAAGATTAATCTTTAACAGTCATATGGCTCAGTCCCTTCAATCTATAAATTCTAAACTTGTTCTCATAATACTTTCACATGAAAAATGCCAAAGGCTACTCCACTTAATTTCTATATAAGACTTTTTTCTCTTACATAGGAAATATATGATCATATTTCTAAAGATCTAAGTACCACATAATAGAAAACGTAAAATAGTTATAAAAATGTACACATAAACACACATGCACACACATATACATACGCATAAAGTACAAGTAGTTACAAATTGATGATATTCTGTCTTTGTCACTTGAAAATCGCACCAATATATCCAAAAGTAAAACTAGTGATGCCTGATATATTGATCCATACCTTTTTATTGAGGGCTTTCAGTTGTCATTTTTTTCATGCAAATACTAACATTCTCATCATCATTGTTTCTGTCAAAGAACAAAAGGCAAAATACTCCATAAAATACACCAAAGTGTTTATAATTAAACTTGTAAGATAGGTTGTTGTTATATAATTACTGAAGTGGGTCCTGTATCTTATGTGATTTTATATAAGGAATTAGGCACAAATAATTTTCTAGTGATTTCAATCAGTTAATTCTTTTCTATACTGAATCTGACTGTACAACTATTGTGGATTGTGTAGCTGTCAAATAGTCAAAGATATACTATTAGTGATTTGTAGCACGTTATTGCCAAGATATTCACTGCTTCCTCAATGATTTCCTGACTTTCAGGGAGCATTTTTTTTAATTTTTGTTCTCTCCTTCTTATTCCCTACCAGCATAGCATTTTAAGTGGGTGTTATAAATCTCTGCCAAAGGCACATTCATAGCCCTACTTGAATGGTTTCATTTAGACTAGGAGTTCCCTTACTTTTCAGGTTTCTTCAGGGTCTTTATCATGGAGAAGTAACCCTTTGTTTCATTAAAAAAGGCACAAGTTCCTAAAAAACCTCCTAAGGAATTAAATATAGAAGATTTTTTTGATTTTTGTGATAGATTCAACAGTATAACATATCATAAAATTAATTTTAAATTTCTACTAGAAATCCAAATGAGGTTTTTTAGTCTGGCTTTGTTTTTTAAAAGAAGAGGGAGACACTCTGTGAATATAAATTTTTTAATGCATTCACTATTTCAGGTCTACAAATCAACCACTTTTCATGCCTGAATGCTGTAGAAATTTTTCACAAAGGCAAACAGGGTGCTGGTATCTGTTTTGCAATTTTAGTGTAACATACTATAAAAGACTAGTGGAGTACAGTGTGTTTTTCTTAATCCAGAATGTATGATTCAGGCCACAAATGCACTAAATCCAGCAGAGAAATATAGAGTCAGAAATTCAGAAAGGGAAAAATCTTGCAGATTCCATTGCTGCCTAGCCAAACAGACACCAAGAAAACTAATTTATTGAAAGATGTCATAATTACTTTAAAAAATTAGCCTAAAGATAGCTATACACTATTCTTGATCTATTTCATGATCTATTTATTCACATGATTGTAGTGACCAGGGAACACATCTGCTAATGGCTTACCCATTTTTTTTCCAGGCAAATAGATTTCCTAACTGAAATATCTTTGGGAGAAAAAATCAAATGTATTAGAGATAAGATGATCTTTCCCTTTCAGCATTTCTTTTATAATATTAGTCACTCTGTTCTTTCCACATAATAATGAAAAACCACCACTTTTGGCTTCATACCAGCTTCTATCTTCACCCTGATACATTTTCCTCAAATATTATGCTGCCTTTATAATAACACAAGTGGTACGTGTTACACCTATTGCATTTATTCTTGCCACTTGTGTATTTTGTTTCAAATAATAGGAACAGTCATTTAATAGCATTCATAAACACTGCCTAATCTACAGACACCTCCCGTAGGTTTTGTGGTAGCCTCTAAGATCATCAGAAGTCCATTACTTATCTGGAGAAGCCAAGGTTATTTTTCATGTACTCTACTTTAAAATATCATTATACTCATGGCCAAGTCATGAGGACTAAAATGTCAGCCAGAGAAAGAACACCCTTTTTACCCAACGAACCACACAGTTACCTGTTTTTATCTTAACGCATGCTCTCCACCCCTCAGCTTAACATTTATACACTTATAATTTATAGTACATGATTCTATCATGCTTATGTGAATAATAATTCAGAACATATTTAGTCATTCACCAAACAAAATGAGAAAATAGGGATGTTTCTGTCTGAAAGTGTGTTTCTTATAGCTTTTGTTTTTATTGTTTAGGTATGAGGTATCCCCCAAAAGTTCACGTGTAAGATGATGATAGCTTACGGGAGAAATAATCGGGTTATGAGAGTTTTAATCTAATCAGTGCACCCATCCCCTGATCAGGATTAACTGGGTGGCAACTGTGGGCAGGTAGGGTGTGTCTGGAGGAGGTGGGTCATTGAGGGCATACCTTCGGGGTTTATATTTTGTCTCTGGTGAGTGGAGCAGTCTCTTTCTGCATCCTGGTGGCCATGTCCTGAGCTGATTTCCTCCTCCACACCCTTCTTCCATGCTGTTGTGTCACAGCTTGGACCCAGAGCAATGGAGCCAGCTTTCTATGAACTGAGACCTCCTAAACTGTGAGCCCTCAAATAAACATTTCCGCCTTTATTTTTTCTTGCCAGGTCTTTTGGTTACAGAAAAACAAAAAACAAAAAACCCTGACTAAAATAGTTTCATTATAATTTAACTGGTATGTGAAGAGTAATTTGAAACTTGCTATCTCATTGTAACTCATGTTTCATAATCCTAAATACCACAGTCAAAACGTTGTGAATGAGTTCTTGTCTCTTTTGTGGGGAGTATACAGTGATCCTTGATTTTTACTGAAGCTGAAAACAGTAATAGAGAGGTGGCTATGGAATTTCCAATCTTTATCAATTATGTTAAAACCAAAGTGGTGCAGATGAAGCCTTATCTGTCACTTCAGGGACTGGATTCTACCCCTGGGAACAAAGGCCCCCACAGTGCTAGATTATATAGGATGTCTGGAGGATTTGTACCCAGAGTCCTTATGCAAATAGCTCTGCATATGCCCTTCAGAGTGGGTTCCTCAGATTAGAATCTAGAATCAGAACCTTAGAGACCACAGATTTAGGACCCCTAATCATGAAGCTGTATCTATCAGGAAGCTGCTTGTAGAGAGCAGAGCAGAACAACATCACCCCACCACTCCCTGGGGAGGGAAGGCAGCTGGGTTCTCTTTCCCAGCTGCCTTCCCTCCCACTCCTCCTGACATCTGTGAGCTAGGGGAACACAAGCTTGTGAAGAAGCTACAGTCACCAATTACAATAAGAATTTCAAAAGTGGGTGGAGGAAGGAAGGGCAGAATAGACAAGACAGGAAGAGGGCTGAATCAGTTTCACCCCATGGCCTAATGCATAGTTTTAAATTTGCTTCATCCAGTTTCCTTAGGTTTAGGGTGTAATTATCCACCTGACAGTCTGACAGAATTTTATTCAATAAATGCTTCATATAGCAATGTCTTGGGGAGTCAGAACACTATCTCTTGGATAAATTTGAAAATACCAAAATTATTCCTCACTGTAGGGATGTGTGTGTTCGTAAAGCAAGGCAATAAAATATTAATCAAAAACTGCCTCTCATAAGCCAGCCCAGAATCACTTTTCTGAGGACCAGGCCAAAAGCTGACAAACACTATTCCACCCTAAAATTAGGAGTCAGCACACCTGTCCAAGCAATTTGCTTTTACAAAGTTGAACTCAGGCAACAGTAAGTCCCATTCTAAGCTTACAATTTGTTAGCCTAAATAATAGGATCACATTTATAAGTGTGTACTAGAATAAATATATTCTAGGATATAACAAATTTACAATGTGAAATAAGTTTCTGAGATGAATAAAAAGCATTCAACGCACAAGAAAAGAAATTTATCCCTTAAATTTTAATTTTTCCCTTATCAAAATACACTTTTTTTTTTAGAAACAACTTTATTTAGTTTTTCACATGGCTTTAGTTGCTCCAACACTTAGTTGTGTACGTGGTGCCGGGGTTTGAACCCGGGTCCTCGTGCTTGCCAGGCAAGCGCCAAAACCACTGAGCCACCGCTCCAGCCCCTCAAAATACACTTTTAACAGATAATATAATGTACTAAATCTATGATGTATTTGCCAGGCTATTTTGTGATGTAAGGTGCAGATATTTTTTAAACTTTAGGATCAAAAACATTTGTCAGCCAAGTACTATAAGAGTCGGCATCAGCAAGGGCACATATGGCAAGACTAAAGTCCCTTCTTGCTAGGGCAATGCATTCTATAAAATAAATTCAATAAGTGTTACTTCTTAAATTTTATGCTCATTTAAATACATAACATTTTGTGTGAGTTCAGTTTATTTTTGAATAATTTTTTTCTCCAAGAAACATAAATCCCATTTTTTTAAGTGAGAAATTGAAATCTCATAAGTTAATCAAGTTGTTGAGTCTTAACTCAGACATTAGGCAAGTTACCTAACTTCACCATGCCTTAGTTTACTCCTAATGTAAAAGTAGGGATAAAGGGAATATAACTTCATACGCTGAGTTGAAACCTGAGTGGGAAACATGTTAGTGCTCACTAAATCATTATTTTTATTATTATCGCAACTTTCTGTACTTGTGATACAAAGGGGCCTCCAAAGCTTGTGTCTTAGTTGTGCCCCTTAATTTCCATCGAAGCTCTTAATTCACCCTCTTCACAGAGATTGCACGTCCCTTGCATCAGACACCAAAATATGCAGCTCCTTGCCAAAGACTATATTCCTTCAAATCCCTGCTATTAAATCTTACCAAAAGCCTGTTAGCGGCAAATAATATTAATGAGAAATTAAAACTTTCCATTCATTTATTGGAGGGATCTGAATGTGAGAAATGTGCCTCCAGGAGTAAAACTACCACTAGATTTTCAATTTTTCATACTTTCTTCCATTAACTAGAGTGCTCTGTAATTTGTGTCTGTGTTTTCAGAGGAAGAAGTGTGATTCTTAAAAAACTATGTAGTTTCAGATCCACATTTTTTTGTGTGAGATGATCTTTATATTCTAATTTTACTCTTGGGTTATTCTAGGGCCTCAGAAAATTATATATGTGGACTGCACTGATTTGATCTTTCATAGAATTTTTTACTGAATTACATGCTGTACTAAGGAATTGTCATCTAGTTTCAATTGAATCAATTAAATAGATCATTGTCTAGGACAACTTTTATAATAATCTTGTTATGAAGACAATATGAGAAATTTTACTTATATTTCAGTGTGACGAGCAGATCTGAAGAGCTGTCTCATGTTTATCTTAGTGACACGATTATTTTTTCTTCAGGCTGCTAGAATATCTATACCAAAACCTGTACACAGATTTTCCATATTAAATTTATTTTAGATGAATTTTTTTCTACCATGATATTTCTTCATCTCTATTTCCTATAAATGTTCTTTCAAAAAGTAAAAACTTAGTAGCTCTCTTCCCAGTACATGGCAGCACCCTTGTTCCATGTCTTTCAGTATGTTCTTTCTCAGTTTTCCACCTACATAGTGAGAATTACAAATGAAACACTTCTTTATAATTTTGATTAATGCTTATAATTGGAGACTTAGGTTAAAATAACATGTAATATTGAAGTATTCTCTTTCATAGCTTGCTCCATTCTAAACTATTAGTTCACAGATATTATAATTAGCAAAAGAATGAATAGGCCTACAGAGAGGCAGTGAGAGGCCATGGATAGTGCCCTGCTGGTGGGGGTAGAAGCCTGGTTCTCTCCAGCCTTTACAATATTAGGCAGAATTGTATTCCCTCTATAAGCAAAAGATAATAATAAAATCACACTTATCCACCTCAGAAGACTGTTTTAGGATAAATAAAATTAACATGAAAATGCTGCGAAAAGCACTATAGAAATATACAGAATTGATATAACCTGTAGTTTGAAGTACATTTACTCAACTGCCCTGCTTAATATAGATTTCTAACGACATTCAACCATGTACTTTGAACCTGTGGTTAAAGAGCTCTCAAGCAAAACAAATGTATTCAGTCTTTATTGAGTCTCCCTTCACCAGCTGTTAGATACTTGATCTGGGAAAGTTTCTGAGCCTGCCTACCCATCAGTCTTCTCACAGGATTGTTGAGAGGAATACATGAAAGAACCCAAGGAAAATCCTCAGCATGGTACTTGACACTACTTATGAAGTTTAATATATCTTGGCCATTATTGCTACCATTAATTTTTTTTCCTTGTCCATACAGGTAATGGACATCAAAAAAGAAAGCTCACATATACTATGCGCATACGGCTTCATAGCATAGCAACCAGTGGCTGACAAGATTCTATAAACAACAATTAATGAGATTCGAGGCACTGATTAAACTGTAATGGAATTTTTTTAATTTAAAAATTGCTGTCCAGAGAATCCTAGTCACCCAGTTTTAGCTCAGCAGCAGTGGAGGTGGGGAAGGGGCTTTAATGCGGCAGCTGCAAACAGGGAGCTTCTGTCCAGTGTCTGGTCCAAGTGCACAGTCAGGTGTATGCAAGGACTCGGACGAAACACCATTCTACCGCAACAGCCATGATTCTCTTCTTGCACAAAGAAGCAGTTAGAGTGCAATGTTCTGTGAGTCTAACACAGCTATGATTAATTACACTTTTTTTAAAAGTGGACAGTTTCTTGTCCAGTCAAAAAGGCACATTTGTCTTTCTTTATCATGCTTCAGTATGCACGAAACTTCTTGCTGCACGTTAATTTGGTTGGAAACATGTATACGGAGTACAAAGTATTAATGTATCTTTGTCTAATCAAAATAGGTTCGTTTTGATCTGAAGAAATTTAAGATTCTCAGAGTAATCACAGTGTTACTTTAAATATCTTCACTAGTATTCATTTTGTTGTTAATGTATTTGATAGAGATATTTAAAACATTTAAAGGGAAAAGTGTACTAGTGTTACAACATAATCCTGATAAACACTCTTGATGTTCATATTTTCTGGGAGAATAGAAAGATAACTGTTGTCAAAACTCACTGAGATACATCACAGGCTGTAAGCAAACAGTTTTTGTTAAAATGTTCATACAAAATGGCCAACTCAAATGCCAGCTAAAACAGTATGACTATATAAGAACAAATACAAAATTAATTCAAAGAGATTTTGTGAGAATCTTATTTAGTTTAGCTAAGCACAAGGACAAAATGAAAGAAAATCCCCTTTCAAATATTCCTTCCCAGAGCAGGCATTGAAACCCAAATAAGATGCAGAACGTGACAGCTGATCCAATCACATACTAATTTATGTCTTCATTGTTTCTAAGAAGTACTTGATGTGGTGTTGAACAGCTTCCCGATTGATTTACCAAACAGAATTGACTTGAAAATGCACATTCAAGGAACTAAGTAAATTTCCCTACCAGATGAGGTCCATTGACATCTTTCCTCTGTATGTTGGAGACGAATATCACAGAATATAAATTCCTTTCAAATATAAACTACCTGTCACTTCCCACTGTCATTAAGATCAAGCCAATCAATTGATGATGTTAGGAAACCCGCCTCCTTGCCATAAACTTCCTCATTAATAGCCAGGTAACAAAAATTCATCCGAACAATCTGGACAGCAAGAGATCTCCCCACTATGGACATTCTTAATGATTGCTCTAGAAATAAGTGTATTGGGGCTGGAGCGGTGGCTCGGTTGTTACAGCGCTTGTCTGGCATGAGCAAGTACACAAGTTCAAACCCCAGCACCACGTACACAACAAAGTCTAGGAGCAACGAAGGCCACGTGAAAAACTAAATAAAATTGATTCTCTTTCTCTCTCTCTCTCTCCCACTGTCCCTCTCTCTTAAAAAAAAAATTAGAAATAAGTGTATTGAATTCCAAAGTGGAAAGACTTTTATGTATTTTACGCACTAATTGGTGGGTACATATATTAATATACTATATATTTATGTATATGTATATAATATAATTATGTATGTATGTATATATGTTTGTGTGTATATATACACATACATATAACAAGGCCTAAATCAGCAAAAGATGTAACCAAACTATTGTCCATACCCAAAGTACAATTATGACCCCAAGGAAACAAAATGTTGGTTCTATGATTCCTTGACCAGAAAAGAATCAACTCTTGCCTGAAATATCTTGCCCCTCAGCTCAATTATTCCTCAATGGAGAGGGGACATTTTCTCACATATTATCAGATTAATAAAATCCTTCTGTTGGGATGTTCCATTGACCATCACTGCCTGCTCTCTCTGGACTCTGCCCATAACAGTACAGACCTCCACCAGTCTGCCAGCTTTAGCTCTCTTCTCTGTGGACAGGGGACATTTGGCTCTCATAATCACATAAATCAAAGGACAGAACAGAGCTTATCTAAGGGTAGGATCCCAGGAACTTCCAGACCTTCTTGAACATGAGGATCATCAGGTGAACTCAAAAATAGAAATCCCATCTCTGAACAACTGAAGAATGTAGAAATCTACAACCAGATCTCATGTGTCTTGAATAAATTCCTCACAATAAAGAATTACAAAAAATAACCATTGAATCAATTCCTAGGCAGATAGTATAACCCCAGTGTCTGTAAGTCATTTCTCACTTGAACAGTAGACATCTATTTCTCATCGTTCAGGAACTTAGTAGTCCAATATCATGATTCCAGCATGGTCAAGTTCTGGTAAGGACCCTTGCTCGGTTACAGATGAAAAACTTGTATCTGCCCATGGTGGAATAGCACTACAGAGCACTCTGGAGTCTCTTTTACAGAGTGCTAATATCATTAATGAAGTCTCTACTCTCCCAACTTCAATTCCCCCCAATGGCCCCATATCTTGATAATATTATATTAGGGGTTAGAATTTCATCATATACTTTTTGGAGGGACTCAAACCTCACTTCATAACACCCAGTACAACAGACTGGCATTTGGAAATCATAGTTTATACCATAATCCTTTTCTTCCTATGGTTGAATACCTACTTTTGCTGCAAATGTCAGAGAAGTCCTTAACCATCCAGTAATAGCCTGGAGAATGGTGTGTGAGCATACAGCATGTCTGAGGAAAGATGCTGCCTAAATATCCTCCATCCCAAGCATAACATTCTCACTTCAGTCCTACTAAAACCCTATGGAAATGGTACCTCTAGAGAAATTCTGTCACTGCTTATATCTCAAATATTACATTGGGCTTACAAGTCAAAGCTAAACAATCTCAATGGTATTTTCCAATCCTGTTTTTGAGAGTCCACAGCGTAAAAATAACTGAATGTTAAACAATCGTGTTGCTGTTAAAACTACATTGTGATTTTCTTAAAAGTGGAGTTTTCTATCAATAGCTGTTACCTACAAGGCACTCAAAAATCTGTTCAGGACGAAAGAAAAAATAAAAAGAAAGAAGGAGGGCTACTTGGGAAATATGGAAACCTAACAAATTTTAGGAAATTTAGTGCCTGGCCAGTCTTATTTTCTGAGTTCACTTGTTATCATGGGAAGTAATCTGTGCTAAACTGCCACAGCTGTGATTTAAATATGGAAGCACCAGCCTTCTGTCCCTGGGGAACTCTTCTTTAAGTCTAAAGCATTCTGTGTGTGAAGTGAGAAATTTGTTTGCAGATGGTAAAATATTGCCTTCACAAAAGCAATTACCCTCCTCTGCAAAACAAGAGAATTTGCCCCAAACCACTACACTGGCACTTTCATTTCTGTAGGTAAAAAGTTTATGTATTTATATTTCTTTTTAATTAAGTAATTGGAGAAAAATTAATAAAATTTCAGAAAATTAATTGTTCTATTGAAGAACAATTCAGTGGCTCCACTGAGGAAACAAAAATCTGTACTTCATGATTTAAAATCTAATATTTTTTGTTTGTAAGAAATTAGGATTGTTAGTGGAAATTTTAGCTCTTATTCTAAAAGATAGTTCCTTTTACTGTTAAATAATGGAAATATCTTACTACTTAATAAAATTAATTTACTTAAGTGGAAATCTCAGATTATGCATTTCATGTAGGGGAAAAACATGGTTTCATTTGAAATTCTCTTTTATATTTTATATGTGATTTCTGGATCATGAGTTAAGAAACTGTCAAACTGCCTTCCAATGGGTTCTGTATTTTGTATACTCTTGATCACTAAGGATGAGGCTAATCTTAACAGTCCTTTGTCACCAACTGATCACTTGATGTATTTAAGGCTTTGAGAGGTTTATTTCTGTTCTGGTTTGTTGTTTGTTTTGGTTTTGGATTTTTTAGTTTTTTGCTTTCCTTTTTATTCATAGTTGCTTGGATCTTTTGCTGATTTTTAAAATTAAGGTTGCTTATATTATTATGCATTGATATTTCTTCATATATTCTGGACAAGATTCTTTTATTGTAAATAATTTTGAAAATATTTTCGCTCTATTGCTTGTCTTTTCATTTTCTCAACTATGTCTTTTAAAGAACATAATTTTTTAAATTGCTATGAATACAAAGTTATGTAAGTTTTATTCTGGTGATATGTAAGGAATTTAGTGTCATATTTGTGAAATCTTTCACTCTCCAAGGTTTTTGCCCTGTGTTCTGTTTTGCAAGTTTTATAATTTTGCATTCTACCTTTAGTTCTCTGGTCCATTTTGAGTTAGTTTTTTGCACGTACTTCCAGGTATGGTTTGCAGATCGCTTTTTTGGAATGTGAATGAGGAGTTGTACAAACTTCATTTGCTCAAAAGATTAACATTTTTCCGTTAACTTGACTTTGCATTCAAAGCAAATCAATTGAACACGTACGTGTGAATCATTTTCTAAACTTGCTATTTGGTTCCATTGACATTTGCCTGTCTTTTTGCCAACATTATTCTGTCTTCAGTTCAGTTCTTCACGGTAGGTCTTGAAATAAGACAATGAGTCCTCTAATGTTCCTCCTTTTTCTTCTAAATTATTTTAGCTATTCTGAATTATTTGCTTAGATGAAGAAATTTTGAAGTAAGCTTTCTTATTTCTACAAAATATTTCTGCTGAAATTTTTACTAGGATTGGATTTAATCACTAGAAAATTTAGGGGAGAATCAATACTTTAACAACTTGGGTCTTTCAGTTAATGAACTCAGCATATTTGTCCATACATTTAGGTCCTCTTTGATTTCCTTGATCAATATCTTGTGGTTTTCAGAATACAAATTGTACAGATTTTGCCTGATTTAAAATTATATATTTCATAGCTTGGTGCTATTGTACTGGAATGCTTTTTCAATTTCCAATTGTCCTTTCTTTGTGAAAGAAAACTAATTTTTATTGCTTTGCATGTTGCTGACTTATAAAACTCCCTTGCTTTTTCTAGTAGCTTTTATGTAGTTTCTTTGACATTATCTACATATAGGCAATCATATCAGTACAAGTAGAGAAAGATTTATTTCTTTGTGACTGCTCTGTGTGCTTTTTATTTCCTTGTCTCATTACATTAACCTCCAGTAAAATGATGACTAAGGTGGCGAGAGCTGACATCTTTGCCTTATTTCTGATTATAGAGTAAAAGCATTTAGTCTTTCACAATTAATTATGATATTACCTCTAGGTAATGTGTAGATGCCCTTTTCCTGGGTGAGGAAATTACTTTCTTTTCCTAAACCATGGAGAATTTTTATCCTGGAAAACTGTGAATTTTGTCATTTTTCCCTGCACCTATTGAGATTATCACATATATGTTTTTGATTTTCTTTTTTTGTCTATTGAAACTGAACTCCTTTACTTAAAGAATAATACAGGACTTTGTTTTGGATAATCAGAGTATGAAAACTTTGCATCAGAAGTTTCCAAAAGGTTTATACTTTGTATATTTATAGGATGAAATCAAACTTCAATCATTGAATGCCACCCCACGTACACTGAGCAGACAAAACCAAAAAGCCTTCATACTCTAAGTAAATTCTAGAGAAGCTCATCCTAATGTTAAGAATTTAGTAACTTAGTTCTGCTCTTAGAAATTCAAAATTTAGAATACTAAAGTTAAATATAATCCTCCCAACTCTTAAAATTACTGGATGTGTAAAACACTCAAATGATTCTCATTGGAATGAGTTCTACTGAAATCCAACCTCCTTGAACACAGTATTAGTTGATTAAGAATGCTATATTTCCAAATGGACCTAAAACTTCATTGGTTTTTAATTTCAGAAGATCTACTAAGTGATCATTTAAAAAAATCAGCAGGCTATAAAACTAAACTGTAAATTGGTTTTCCAAATTAGAAGAGACTTGCAATGATGTATCTAATTTGCAAATGAGTTTCATTGTTTATAGTAAGACATCATTTGCCATCATTTATTAGAGATTTGAGAAAATTGATTGTAAAATTCCTTTGTCCCTAAATCTAAATAACTTCTTACATGACTTTTTAATTTTACTATATATAGAGATATGGAAAGATGTTAATGTGATGTATATACTATCCCAATGAATATTCATTTAATAAATGAATGAATTAGTGAATCAGTGAGTTGTGTATCATTTTTACCAAAAAAACCCAAACATTCCATTATGCACAATTCCCTAATTTTGGTCCAATTTTCTTTACATTTTGGTATTTGTATATTTTCAACAAGAATCACTTTTTATCTGATCCATCAGATAAGTGTGCTTTTAGCAATGTATTCAATGAATAAGCACTTTATACTGTTTTTATTTTTCCCATGTTAAGCTTTGTGCTAGTTGTAGACAATGAAAAGATAACACAGTGTATCCTTCTTATAATTCATATGCTATTCTGCTGTGTGAATTAGATGTATTAATCAGAGTTACAATATTGTAAATCTCTTCAAAGGTGGGACCACCTTGTATTCACTCATATTTTTGGCTACTGTATTGAACCAGTGCTTGACATAAATACACACTAACATGCCCAATGCTGCAAGCATAGAATTCGTGTTGAGGGTACACAGAGCAGTCAATGACCAGTTCATCATAGAGAAGTCTGTTTAAAGGAGATGATATTTGAACTGAACCCTGCAGGTAGGAAAAAGAAAGAAGGTATATTCAAAGAACAATGGCATAACTAAGAGTACTTTTGTGCTAGGTAAATTTCCAAACTAACCCTTCCATGTAGGATAATGGTTACAGAAACTGGCTATTATTAAGAGATAATCTATGGATAGAAAATGAGATTTAGCCTTCTTGCTTAGGATCCACTCTTTATAGGATAAGCAGGTGACATCTAAAGTCTATTCTATGTTATGTTGTATATTATACAGTAAGTTAGCAAAGCATGATTCAAGAGTTGTACAACGCAACAGTGTTTTTGTCCTGCAGATCCACACTGACCAATCCATTCTACTTTCCCCCATTAAAAAATCCCCATGATAGTTCACTAAAAGCATTAAAGCTCCTCACTAATACTGAACTATAATGTCCTTTAGAATATATAACCTCTTCTCACTTAGCTAATTTATAGGTTCACCTGCTCATGTGAGAGGCCAATGCAGAATTCCATTCAATGATTTTTTTCCAATTTGATCAGCTTAAAGAGGTGGAGAAGGGAAATCTTCAAGTATAAAACTGTCTTGTGAAGATAAGAGCAAATAATTTAGGACATGCAGCAGCAGACAGCATTAGTTATTACTCTTCCCTATGCACTGAACAAAAGCTGCAAAGCTCCATGCCTTCTGACAGAATGATTGCCTCCACTTCAAGCCTTTGTGGTGCAGTTGTAAATAATAAAGTGATGGTACATAGCATTGGGGGAAAATTTTAACATCCTCTCTGTTTATCAAATTTCTTCATTGTAGAGAATCATGGGTGTTCAATGTACTATTA
>PVKS010007413.1:0-27999 GCA_004027875.1 Aplodontia rufa
ACCCATGTGTACACACAGATAAAGAGAAGAAGTGATACAGGCACTTAACAATCTTTGCTGAAAGCAGATGGGTAAACGCCCATGTAAGAGGGATAAGATAACCTGCTATCAGGACCCTTCCTGACATTTTGGTTTTCATATCTGCCTTTTCCTCCTAAGTATGTTTTGCACTTCATTCAGCTTAGTACAAATGCCAAGAGCTACTGCTTCCCTTTAGGATTTCAGAATAGTGTGTCATATGGTTTACCAATATTCATTCACATACTTAATTTAAAAAAAAATTAACAGAATAGGAAAAGCTCCTCAGGCCCAAGAAGTTTCTTATTTTAGGGCACAAAATCATAAATGAAAAAAAAATATATCATAGAAACTCATGGGCTGTCGTATTATTTAGGCCTCTGTTGGTGTCCAAAAAGGAGTGAAGTGAAACCAAAGTAGGCAGGACTTGCTATATCTCAATACCACATTCATGGTTTTTGCTGTCTCTACACTATCTGCACTGCTACATACTTAGTATTGTTCTTAAAATGACTTTACATCAGTTTGCTCATGGTACTTAGCCTCACTTTAGGCAATAATATTATAAAATTATGAGTCCGGGACAGGAGCGTTCCTCAGTGTTTGGAGCACTTGCCTGGCATGTACAAGGACCCAGATTCAAACCCCAGCATCACATACACAGCTAAGTGTCAGAGAAACAAAGGCTAGATGGAAAATGAAATAAACATGGATTCTCTCGCTCACTCTCCCTCTCTACAAAAAGAAAATTATGAGTCTGATATATTGGATATATTTTTAAAACATTTTTCTCCATACCAGCTAAAATTATTTTGAATACAACATGCCACATTTTTGAAATGCTGGCCTAAGAATGAGAACACTGTATCGAGTTCCAAGGTCAGTTCTGTCCCAGCTATGTGTGCCATAGGATGGGTAATTTTAAGCTCTAGGGATTTCCGGGTTTGCTCATCTATTAATAAAATGCTAGGGAACCTCAAAAGTCTCTAAATTCTAAAATTCAACAATCTTATGACCCCAAGAATGATGTGCACAGTCACCTTGCACAGTAAACCAAAAGAAAATCAGACCCAGATCTCAGTGCGCTTGACTCCCCGTTTAGTGCCCCTATTTATTACTGCCTATCCCATGAGGCTTACAAATGTGGGAGTGATTTGTAAATAGGCATATTGGGAAATGGCAGCACACATCTAGTCCTTACTCTCACATCAGGGACCATTCCAAGGACGCCCCATACAGCATCTCACTTCATCCTCATAGCCATCCATTCCCCTCTGTCTCCGATAGCACACAGACTTGAAGATGAATCTCTTGCCAAGATGACATGGTTAGGAAAAGATGGAGCTGGGAATGAAAGCCCCAGGAACCTGCCTGCAGAAGGTGGGCTTTTGCCACCAAACCACATTGGAAATTTGGGGTGCCCCTCAGCTGCTGAAGTTGCTTTGCACTCACAGGTCGCAGAATTATGAGGAATGAGAAAGCAGGGATGAGGGGAAGGGGAAAACATGGGGGGAAAAATCCTGTGGAAAGTGAATGACAGCTTGAAAATCATAAGTAAAGTGAGTAGAAATATATTGAAATGCATTCCTTTGCCTAAATTCAGCATAAATAAAATCAGCAACATTGAACCTTCTCTAACATGAAGAGCAGTTTTTTTTAAAAAAAGATAAATTACACAAATAATTTTACATTTCCTGCCTCTTGCCTCAAAGAAAGAGGATTTAAAATGATTTTAGAAAAGAAAAATTATAGCTGGGCACTGTGGCACATGCCTATATTCCCAGCAACTCATGAGGCTGAGGCAAGAGGATTACAAGTTTGGGCTAGCCTCAGCAACTTTATCAAGGCCCTGAGCAACTTAACTTAGTGAGCCCTTCTCTCAAAATAAAATACGAAAAAAAGGCTGGGGATGTGTCTCAATGGTAAAGTGCCTCTGGGTTTAACCCCCAGTACCAAAAGTGGGGAAAAAAAAAAAAAACTGTGGCCAGAGGTTTCAAAATAGAGTCAAATGTGCTAAAATATGTGTGATCTCTTAGATTGACCTACTACTTAAACAGTTTCTAATTAATTTATTTTAGTTTATTTTTATATTTTGATTCTTTGTATCAAAGAAAAGAAAATTATAACAACTAGAAGCACTTTTAACTGGCCTTTCCTGTATCTACTCTGTAAAGCAGTCTACTCTATTGTGTGAATAACACTGTGCAACTCATTGCAGTTCTTGGCCAAGGTGAACCCTATAAATGCACTGAAGAGGCCAGGATAGAAATCAAATAGAAGTGGTGTGTTGATCACCACATGACATGCCAAAGAATACATTCAAGTTGTAGTCTTAGGTCTAAAAAGTCATGAATAGAGTGATTTCCAAAAGAGGATAAAGGCCTGTCTTCAGAGTGGGATGGAGCTATAAATATAATCCTAGAATTGAAATCTTCCCCAAAACCCTCACAAGAAATATGTTCATTCTCCCTTCACAAAGGCTTCTGGAAAACCCTCACATGTCCAGCAGAACAGTGAGAGTTGGTCTAACAAGAAAATTTCATTTCCACTGTAAGAAAGATTTTAAGATTTTAGACCATCTGAAAACATCATTATAATACTTTCATTTCCTTTAGTGAGAGTGAAAAAGTAAATTTTTTTAAATATCTCAAGGCAATGTGACAGTTAACAAAATAAACTAACGAAATGTTAAAATAATTATGTTGAACTCAGCTGTCCAAGTGGATTGGTCTGGTTATTTTAATATTTGTGTATCATGGATAAAAATGTGTGTGTAGGGGGCTAAGTGCGTATGAATAGATTCTTAGGAATTTAGAAATTCATCCAAAATTCAGAGGTTTTAGATGACTTAATGAGTTTGATAATGGGATACAGAAATTTTAATTCTTAAATCATTTGTTTTATTTCAAAGTAGTCAGGGTTGATTAATCAGCTTTAGAAATAGTTTAGGGGCTCAGATGCAATTCCTGGGGCTCTGGGCTAGGCAGTTGCAGGAGGCGGGTTGGTGTAATGCTGCCCCGCCAACTTCCCATCTGCAGCAACCATTAAAAGACACACTTTTAAAGTTTTGCTAAGCCACAGGTCTTAATAGAAAGCCAGGCTGCAGCCCTCCGTACAGTGGAGCCACCTTGGGGAAACTCCGTTCACTCCTGTACCCAGAGAGGCCCGTTTGCTTTGCTTTGCTTCGCTTCTTGGTTTGCTTGTTTGGGGGAGCAGTCTTAGCTTTTTCAGTGTGGTGAATTGTACAGGTTCCATGTTGTCTTAAAGATTGTCCATTACCTATTCCGTCTGAGCTGCTGATTCTTAAACCTGCATCTAAGAGGCTGAGGCACATGTTGTAAATGCATGCAAGCAAAGGAAGCTTCGAGCATGCTCACGTGACAGCACTTGGTAATCGTGGAAGACTTTATTGTTTTCAAAATGCTGTCATATATTTTATCTCACTATGGTTTCTAGCCATCTAAGAATTGCTAATTCTGGAATAATCACAATCTTTTAAGACAACTATACAGATTATTTGTTTTCAGCAAAAGTTTTTAATTACTTAAATAGTATAGGCATCAGGGAGTTTTCTTTAAAGAACATTTTTGCTCTTTTTATGCATTACTTTGATAAGATCTGGTTGTACTATTTCCTCTGAAGGCTGAATGTGTCAACCACTGTGGGTTAAATGTCTCTGCACTGTGATGTGATTAGCTTCTTAAAACACTGATGTCTCGCATTACATCCTACTGTGCATCTCTGCCTGTGGAGCAGTAACTTGAGATGAGCTAGTTTATTGAAATGGACTTGAAGTATTAATTCCTAGGAGTTCAACCACACAGTGTTGAGCAGAAATCATCCCTGAAAATGACTGATGGAGATATGAACTTAATAATTGTCTGTGTATAGTTATTCTGGTTTGATTTCATTAAATTAATCCATTTAATGACAAACACATGAAAAATTCATTTCCTTTAAGAATACTTTCAAGGGCTGGGGATGTAGCTCAGTTTTGGAGTACTTGCCTAGCATGGACAAGGCCCTGGGCTCAATGCTCCTATACACACACACAAACAAAAATAAATTTAAATATGCTTATAAAAAAGCTTTTGTGTGCAGTACTGTAATTAAAAACACATAAAAATTTCGATGCTTTCTACATGGAGGAAATCTAACATCCAAATTATCTACTTGTATCAATTCGTAGCTAGTTAACAGATTATAGTATTCCTCTATATTAAAAGAAGATTCATATTTTTTACACCAGAATGAACATTTGCCATTTTACTCCATTCCTTCTAGAAGCTAATTTGAAGCACTAACTTAAACAACTCTACTGAAAACATTAACTAACTTTGAGTGCATCTCCATTCCTTTTTAGTGTTATATTTTGAGCTAAACTCTCCAATAACTGAGTCTATTACAATTGTTAAGAAAAAGAGAACAAGGAATCCAAATGCAGCAGTAGAATCATGCCAGCAGAATATTAAGTAAATCCTACATTTGCTTTCAGATACATTTTGTGTTTTTACTAGGGGAAAAAGTACAGCTTGGCTAACAATCAGAAAAAGATACTTAGTAAAAAGACAAAGTGACTTTGGAACTATTTATACAGAAATAACCCAACAGTTTGTAAGCCTATCCTTAACTGGTTTGATTAACAGAGGGTAATTAATAAATGACAAGACAGAACGAAAGTTCGTTGTGGCATTTGATAAACCACCCAAGAAGTTAAATCAGTGCTTTTCTGTTTAATTTCACTATCTGTTTTTCCATTTGAGCTGCCAATTTTCTAACACGCTAGAGGATCGAGGAGACTTTTTCATTCTTTCTTTTTTTTTCTTTTTTTGATTGATAAACATCACAGATTTTTTTTCTCGAATCAATTGAACTTTTCAAGATGATCTTTGTATTCGCTGTCACATTGTGGCAACGCCAATATTCCACCAAAACTCTTGAAATAACCGCCCCCTTTAGTTACTTTGACAAGAACACCATAACAGTTCACATCACCCTTGACCTTCAGGATGTATATCATCTTGTCAACATATAAACAAACGCACTATTGGTTGTATTTTAATAGATTTTGTAAATATCAAGATCCAATTTATCAAAAGGTTCACCCTAAGTGACAGCTCTGAAGCACTGGACTGTATTTGCAATGCTAATTCTAACTTTTAATTTTCTTGTTTTGGAAAAAGGGTACTTAGATTGTTTGGTTCTTTTCCTTTTTTTTTAGGAATGTATAAGAAACGACCAGAACTTTTGTCTTTTGTATTTTACTTTTTATATCAGAAGCTTTTGACTCTATTCTGTTTCAAAGGGACAGAAATGTAGTACTGTTTCAAAGGCAGTGATTTCTCTCAGTTGTAGAAGAAACACGTTTGCATAGAAAGTTGTTTTGTTGTTGTTATTGTTGTTTGTTTGTGCTTGTTTTTTTGCTGGGAAGGAACCCAGGGCCTCATTCATATTAGCAAGTCCTCTACCACTGGGCTACATCCCCAGGAAGGATTTATATGAGATTACTACGATTGCCCTCTTTGGCAAAATGCATAAACTGTACTAATCTGAATAAGTGAGAAGGTGGTTATGACAAAGGTGGCTTGCACTGCTTCTGCGATCGAGTGATTGTTTTCTTTTTACTTTCACATTCACAGCCCTCTTACACAGGGTTTTGCTAGCTGTATCTTCTTTCCAAAACACAAACGGCATTATCAATATTAGCATATCTGCTCTCCTTACAAGGCTCTTACTAGGGAAATAACCATTGGAATATTGTACACTTCATGGGCCAAAAGATCTGGATGGACACAATGTACTGATCAGCTAAGAACAGCCTTCAAGATGTTTGTTAAAGATAGCATGTAAAAGTTTATCAAGCTTCAACTGTAAAGATATAATACTTTACATCACTGTAGACATGAAAAAGGATATATTTGATGCAAGAATAAAGCCAGAGATGAGCTGCACAGAGAGTAGAATGAATAGAAAAGACTGACTGTGGAGCATTGGACACACACACACACAAAGGACCAAAATATCCTTCTAGAGAGCTAAAAAAATGTATCAGGAAAAAAATAGATATAATAGCCACATGCTGGCAAAATAGAAAAAAGTCAAAAGGCTAATATACCTGGAAGAGAAAAATTATTAATAATTAAGACTTCTAAAATAACACTGTTAAGCAAAAGGAAGGGCCCTTTAAGAAATGTTGAACTGTGTATACACACGTGTACAACTGCAATTCTCTCACGTTAGAGATCGTACTCAGAAACGACCATGTTTAGGCATATTTCTTTGAGTCAGGGTCAACTTCTAAGCAGAAAACCTGGATGCATTTAGAAACAATCAACGTTTCCTGAAATGTCAACACACTTGGAGAGTGCTTCACCAGAGATACTGGGATGATATACCTGCTCTTGTGAAAAACTAAACAAGGAAACCCATTAGAAGGTACTTAGAGAAAATCCAAGATTTGGAAACTTCTCTTTGAAAGTTAGGAAGAGGAAACAAACAGACACATAGAAACAACCTATATAACTTGTTATCTAAACAGAAATTTGTGTATCCTATCACCATGTGAAGTTTGAGCCAGCAAAAAAAATTCTAATTTTGGAAGGCTTGAGATGTTTCTCCACATGTTACACTGCATGTGCTAATGGATAGGATCTTAGCTCTGAAAAGACCACAGTATAACAATTTAGCTTCACTAATAAAAGAAGTTTTGAACTCTCTACAGTAACATTTTTAAAGTATGACATCCAGAAGATAGTTGCAGGACAAGAGCAGTGGCTCAATGGTAGCACACTTGCCTGGCATGTGGGAGGACCCAGGTTTGAACCCCAGCACCGCATGCACAACTAAGTGTCAGAAAAAAATAAATAAAATTGATTCTCTCTTTCTCATTAAAAGGAGGAGGAGGAGGAGGAGGAGGAGAAAACAGTTGCTATTAAAAGAGGACACAATTCAGAATGAGACATGCTCAGACTGGACAATCAACATTATAGGCTATTTGTTCAGTGCCAGGTACTGTTCTAAGTGCTTTACATATGATAGCTCATTTCATCTTTAAATTGCCTTATGGAAAAGACACTATTACTATGTCCAATTAGTCTTTGAAACATTTAAAGATGAAACAGCTAATCCAAGGACACACTTCTGGTGGGGAAAGGAGCTCAGATGCAACCCCAGGTCATCCCAGAAGCAATACATCTGGCACAGTACCAGGCACATAAGTATCCCAAACAACAAGGAACTACTGTCATCACTGTTAACCCAGCAAATATTTATCCATACTTTAGGATACACATTTGCATTAGCACAATCTTTGACCTCAAGTTGCTTTTATTCAGTCTACAGAGAAAGAGAGATATTAACTTTTATGAAAAGAAGCCAGCACAGTGGCACACACCTGTAATCCAAGTGACTTGGGAGGCTGTGGCAGGAGGATCACAAATTCAAGGCCAGCCTCAGGAACTTAGGGAGACCCTGTCTTCAAATAAAAAATTAAAAGGGCTAGGGATATAGCTCAGTGGTAAAGCACCCCTGGGTTCAATTCCCAGAACAGTAACAACAACTATATATATATATATAACAGTGTCATGATAGATACAGCCTCTCAGGTTTTTTGATGGTTTAAATAGGAATAATTAAATAACTCCAAAAGGATAATTTAAGGTTTGGATGGATAAATAATCCATGCAAAATACACAGAACAATGCCTGGTACATGATAAATTCTGTTAATATTAACAAAAACATTTTTAACGTAGTGAAAAGAGCCTAGTAACAGACAATACTATGTTATTAAGAATAAAGAAATACATGCAGAATTGTAGCTGTACCAAATTCACAGATCATCACTTGAGAGAATTAGTAACTGTTTATTGGCTATCATTTGCTTAAACACAATTTTTAATCTCTTAAGGACATAAACACTTCCATGGAACATGTGGACTTTGTTGTTTAAAAAATATATCCCTAAATAAATGACAGAATTTAAGTAAGTTATTACAAAAAGAGATCCTTTATGCCTGAGTCCAATCAAAAAACAAATGTGTGAGGCTGCATGTGTTAAGAAATTGATTATTCCCTGTGCCTATGGATTTCCTGATCCCTCAAGAAGTGTGTCAGGACTAACAGCTATGAAGAAAGAGATAAAGAGAGGAGAGAAAAGGGAGGGAGAGAAAAAGGCAGGAGGGAAGAAAGAAGGATGCTTACTCCTTCTGATGTTTCTTTCATAAACGGGAACTGCCTAGGTTTGAAATACTGAATTTTCTGATTCTCCCTGGCTTAGATCCTAAAGGCACAGAACTTCATACTCTAGATTAAAAAAAAAAAAAAAAAAAAAAAAAAAAAAAAAAAAAAAAAAAAAAAAAAAAAAAAAAAAAAAAAAAAAAAAAAAAAAAAAAAAAAAAAAAAAAAAAAAAAAAAAAAAAAAAAAAAAAAAAAAAAAAAAAAAAAAAAAAAAAAAGCAGTAAAGGAAAGAAACATTTACAGAAATCCTACTATATGACAATATATGACAAGCAGTGTGTTATGAAATGAAACTTAATTTTATTTCATTCTTACTCAAGTTAAGTGGTGTTTGCATGCCCCATTTTACAAATAAAATGAAACTAACAAAGTTAAAAGTGATTTGCTCAAAGTCACGTGAAGTAGAATATAAATTTGAAACAGCAGGATTGCTAAGGTTATTCAGGTATGATCCCACACAGGTCCAAAAGGCCCGTTCTTTGTATGGTACTGGAAGATGGAAGGATGTTTGAAAAGATCGCATGGAAGCCTTCATTTAATGCCCCACACTCTGCTAGTTTGCAATGCAAGGCATTTCCTTCGCACCTCAGTTTGGTGGGCTTAGGGTAAACCTTCAGGTTGAATGGATACTCCAGGACATTCTTACCGCACCTGGAATTTGAGGGTGCTATTTGGTGATAATCTACACAGCAAGTCCTGAATTCGGTGGGATCCTAAACAGCTCCTTAGTGATGATAGGACCACTCCCTTCCTTCTTCCCCTCCAGCATTTCTCTAAAAGCTTTGTTCTAGGATCAAAAGTGTTGGCTTTATTTTCCTCCACAGATTGTTTCAGGCATAGATTTAAAAGTTAAGGCTTGAAATGGATTAAATCTCAAACCAATTATGCCTTATTTTTTCAACCCCAAATAAGTAGTTGTTTCACCCTGGACTTCTCTTAATGATGTTGCATAGGAGACTCAGTCTCTTAACTCCAAGGAACAGAAAGGATAACTTCTTCCCAGCCTTTTGATTTTTTTCTTCCTCCTCAACTATGAGATTTCTTCAACACTTCCAATGAATAGGATTAAAAGAAATAAAGTATTGGGAGTAGGGAGGGGGCTTTATAGAAACTTTGAAGTCAGTATTTTCAGCTGAACTTACTACTAAGTCATTTGCACCAAAAAAATATCAACAAACATTTACCAACCATTCATTACTCCCAAAGAAGGAAACACTGTTGTATCACAACATAAAACTCAAAAAGCTTACTAAAGATTATGTCGATTATAATTATAGTAATAATTAGGATCAGCTGGAAGTTGTCTTTCTTGGAAACAATGGTAATGGAAAGTGTAAAATCTTTAGAAATACTAATCATTGGCTAAGAATATTCTCCTTAAAATTAATCTTATTTCCTATATCCTAAACAAATGTAGGGATATGTATGATCTATTGCCAAGGAGATACACCTTATTTCAGCAGAAAAAAAAATGGTCAAAATGGGACTTAAGAAATGGTAGCAACTGAAATTATGGAAACAACCCAGATGCCCCTCACTGGATGAATGGATCCAAAAACTGTGGTACATATATACCATGGAGTTTTACTCAGCAATTAGAAACAATGATATTGCAGTTTTTGAAGGTAAATGGATGGCTATGGAAGAAATTATGCTGAGTGAAATAAGCATAACCCAGAGAACCAAGGGTCCAATGTCTTCACTCATCTGTGGAGGCTAGAGCTAGACCCTGGCCATTGAGAAAGGAGGTCTATTATCATGTTTTAAATCCAGATATGGTGTAATGTCATACAACCTAAGGCATTTGTAGAGATGTATTGGGAAGGAGGGTGGGAGAGGGATAAGGGTGAGTGATAGGGAGGGCTCTTGAGGGTAAATCTAATTTTCAGAATTTATATATATATATATACACATTATATTATTTCATTTGAAACTTGTTTGATTGTTCAACAAATAAATTTCTGAATAAAAAAAGAAATAGTAGCATCTGAAAATAACTGGGCTGATTCTGACAGCATGTATGTGATGGTGGTGGCTGGCCTGAAAACATTTTTATAACTAATTAGCTGAACTCAGAGACCGTGCTCATCCCAAAAAGTGTTGGCCCATTAGTCACCACCAGGGCCCCTCTGTTACTAATTACACTAATTTCACCAGAAAAATCATGACCAATTAGGGTCAACAACATCCTGTTTTCAGACTTTTAAGCAGTCACCCAACTACTTTGATATATCATCCCAAGCAAAAGAAATACAGCAATTGACACAAGGGTGACATAGTTCAAGGAATCCTGAGGACAGTCCTTGGTCCCTTTCTCTGCCTTCATCAATGTTACCCAACACCCTCTCAGATTAATGAGGAAGACTGAGCCTAGTTATGCATGAAGGAAAAGTTAGACAAAAATAAAATTTGTGACAATCTCTTGTAGGTTGTTTCCTGATTCCCGGAACTTATCTGTTGTGCCAGCTTAGTCCCTACTTTCTGGCTGTTAAAATGTAAGTTATTAAGACCTTAAATTAATATCTATCCACCTGTAAATGAACTACTACATCTCCTGTCCCTCCCGCTCCAACACACCTGAGCACAACAGAGCAAACACATAAGGACAAGGACAAATAGTCTGGACAAGGTCTTGAAGATGAGCTGTTCTCCAAGATCTCTGAGAAGGGACATTCTACAGTTTCTCTCCAGAGCCTGCACACTGGGGCTCAGTGTTCTCAGAGCATGAAAGTCCTTCTCTGTTCAATGAGACCACTTTGGGTAACTGACTGTTCTTTAGATGTCTGAAGCCAAAAATATATTTTTTTCCAATTTTCAAGCCTCTCCTGCTAGAAAAGGCAAAGCAGGGGAAGAAGCATTCCATTCTGAATACCAGGTAATTTCTTCCTCAAGTCAATGATTTCCCCAAATTCATAGTACTCGTCTAGCTTGCGATGTGCCTTGATCCCATAAAGCACATAGGAGTAGTAAGTTTGGAGGAGGGGCCACGTCAAGTAGACCTTGAATTTCTGGCAAATGGTTCACTGTATATTTCATTTCAAAGACCTAATTATGTCTGCATAAATAAACTGTGCTACGCAGCTTGATGCATGGCCATTTGTCATATTAAAACAATGGCATCCAAAGTAAATTCCCATTAACATTGTTTAACTTTAATGCTTTGGGGTGTTTGCTACTCAAATGATTAAAAAATGGAGTGATTTATGATACTACAATTTAAATGAGGCAACAAAACAAATAGACTGTGAGTCACTAAGACTTAAAATGTACTAGGAACCCAGCTGGGGTAGCAGCAAAAAAAGGCACCCACAGCTACAGCTGATGAGTCCCCAGACTCTGTGCTCTGTGACTTTGGCCACTGTGTGTGTGTGAGAGAGAGACACAGAGAGGGGTTATATGGATTCAGCATGGTACTGGGAGAGATTTCAGGAAAATACAGCACAAGATTAAAAAAAGTTTTCTAAGTAGATCACACTCAGTCTACAGAGTAATGTTAAAATCTGGCAGCAAACCTTTGGGACATACAAAATGTAAATTGAGAATAAATGAATTTTTTTTTCACAGATTTGGACACAACATTATGGACCCTTTTGTATTTCTTTACTTTTATCTTTTAGAAAACTACCTAGAATATATCTATTCTATGCATAGGGAATAAACAGAGCTTGGAGACATATCCTTTCAGAGGTCATAGATTACTCTTCGGAAGTAAAACATGTTACAGAGGCCAATAAATTAATAAGTGACAGAGTTGTCTGACTTTCCAGACTTCTCTGGTCTTAACTATAAATTTTCTGGATGCAGCAATGTCTTGGTTTTCACTGATGTCACACTTGTCTACTTTCCTCCTGGGTAGAACCATTTTAATCCTTGATCCCTGCCCTACCTAAATCAAGGCAGTGTGATTGCCAAAAACAGCAACGTTTCCAAATTAGACACACTATCTATAAATGACCAGAATTATTCCATCTAATGCCACTCTAAGCAGGCTTATTGTCTTAAAAAGTGGATCTGGACACATGTACTCCCCAATGGAGCAATAACATTTTTGCCCTAGCCCTTGAGAACCAAACTTCCTGTGTCTGTTCCATAAAAATACTTTGAGGTCTTTTAAAACAAAGCACCATATGAAGTGTGTCTAAACAGCACAAAAGTAAACTGTAATTTGGCAACGTTCGTTCTACCAATGTGAGTGGCTGAAGTGGACAATTTAAGATAAAATCATTTCTATTGGAGTCTGAATTATCCTTCTGGCCATCTTACTCTGAAATAATTATTTAGAAAACCACCAAATTGGCTCTTCCTGTTGTGCCGCATAAACGGTCACTAATGCAAAGAATTCTGGTGTGGTTGCTGTTGCAGAACACCTACAGGACAAAGTAACTATACAAAACCATCCTTCCTTTGATACAGAAGGAGCGGTCACCAATCTGGCAGGTCAGTCTCTAAGGCTGGTGTGTCCTGGACTGGATCGAAATTTGGCAGGGATCCTGTCTTCTCTGCCCTTCCTCATATCACTCTGCTGAGCTGTTTAAAGGCTGTGATTCATTCCAAACCACGCATTTCTCTCGTTTTTCAAAAAATTCACATATCCCAGCTCTCCTTTTCCCCACCAAACCTCAGCTCTCTTCTTTCCTTCTCCACATATTCCTTTTTCAGTAGCCCTGTAATGAGAGCTCCTAGAACTCCCATTTGACATAAAAGACTGCACTGAGGCAGGAGAAAAGCGAAATAGGAAGTTGGCACATCTAACATTTGTATCAAACGGGTCTTGAGTTTCAACTGTTCCTTAGGAGAGGACTATAAGACTGCATGGGAGGAGCAAGAGAGGCTATGCTATTTAAAACGACAGTATACGTGTGGGAAGAAAATAAAGGACAACACAAATGAAAACAATACAACTGATTGTAAAATATTTTTTCTGCAAACGTGGACCACAAACTTCTAAAGATACTTGGCAAAGTTTATTTTTCGGAGTCATTTTAAAACCTTCCGATGAACGCAGCCACCTCTAGAAACATTTCATTATCTCTGCCACAAAGCAGTATCTAAAAGTGATCAACAAATTAAAAACTCCACTGCCAGTCACATGGTTCCAAACATCCCTAAACCTGCTAATGAAATCATGGGTTTTGAACTGACCACAGGTGGCTCTCCAGTCCTCTCTAAAGGGTATTTTCCCAACGTTCAAGAATCAAAAGGACTGAATCATCGGTTGTGATGTGCCTTGGAAGCATAATTTAGGTTCTCCATTGAAAACCATTAATACAAAAGAGAGAGGACATATAAACGGCATATAATAAGAAAAGGCCACAGTGTGGACCAGAGATAAGGAAAACAAATAGCCTCTCACCCAAATGGGGTACAAACTGGCACAGCTCTTCTAAAGGCAAACTAAGCCAAATAAAAAGCTTTTAAAATGTAGAAGTATTTTAACTCAGAAATGTAAAACTCTAAACCAAGAAAACAGCATTGGATATGCAAAATTTTTCTATAAGACCTCTGATAAAGATTTCCATAGCAGGGGAAAATTTAAGTGAGTTAAATATCCAAAGTTAAAACCATACCTATATTCTGGAATATTACACAGCCATTAAACATGCAGAAAAGAATTTTAATCATTTAAAAAATTTTAGAACATATGATGTTTTGAAAGTTACAAAAATGTTGTACTAGGCTTTTAAACTTGTTTCTAAAAGTTTATTGTTACAGGAAAGACTAGAATGAAATAATAAAAATATTAACAGCAATTTTATCTACGTAGGGATATTAGAGACAATTTTTATTTTCTTCTTATTTCTCTCTATATTTCCAGTTATCCTCCAAACCAGGAATTTTTTTTGAAATAAAAGATAGATAACAATATATGTGATGAAAACAGATTGAAAAATTTAAGCAGAGAGAATGCACAAACAATAACAAACCCCCTCTTCACCAAGAATAAACACCAGGAAAAATCTAATAGATAAAGAGTTAAAATCTGTAAAATCTAATAGATAAAGAGTTAAAATTTGTAAAATGAATAAACTAAGGAATGAGGGAGTAATTATATTCAAAAACTTTACTTTTTACTAAAAAGTTTATTCCAAAGGTGGAAAAATTTATTCTCTCTTAAATTTGCTCCTTTGTGCATAAGTTCTCAAAGCTGTTTGTCCATCAAAATCTACAGCAGAGCTTTTACAAAATGCATGCCCAGTGATTCTGATTCAGTAGAGGAGAGGTGAGACTCAAGAGTTCTTATTTCAAAAAATAAAAAATCCCCTAACTGAACTGTTACACATTGAGACATGAGATATTTCAGCAAGATGCAATGTGAAAATCAACTATCAAAAAACTCTTGGGAGGAAATAAGGGGACACTGAAATTAAATACTATTAAGAAATTATTATTCATAGCCAGGGGCTG
Source organism: Aplodontia rufa (assembly GCA_004027875.1). Taxonomy (NCBI): domain Eukaryota; kingdom Metazoa; phylum Chordata; class Mammalia; order Rodentia; family Aplodontiidae; genus Aplodontia; species Aplodontia rufa. The sequence continues at coordinate 14,661 of PVKS010007413.1, forward strand.
TGGTGCATGATTGTAATCATCCCAGCAGCTGGGGAGGCTGAGGAGATAAGGATTGCAAGTTCAAAGTCAGCCTTAGAAAGTTATCGAGGCCCTAACCAACTTGATGAGACCCAGTCTCAAAGTAAGAACTTATTAAAAGGCCTGGGGATGTGACTCAGTGGTTAAGTGGTTAATCCCCAGTATAAGGAAGGAAAGAAGGAAGGAAGGAAGAAAGGAAGGAAGGAAGGAAGGAAGGAAGGGATTATTCATATTGTCAAATGGTATGTCGGTTTCGTGGTTATGTGATATTTTATAAATCCATATCTTTTAGAGATAGGCACTAAAATATTTGTAGGTAAAATGTTATGATGACTGGGATTTACATTAAAATATTTCAACAAAAAATACAAAATAACAGCAGACAATAGAAAACTGGATAGAATAGAGGAAACAGAAATTGTTAAACATAAATGCTGATGGAAGAGGGTTTATTGTGCTATTTCTTCTTTCAGGTATGTTTGAAATTTCTATAAAAATGTAAAGCAGATCTGGAGGTCTGGAGGGGCTGCTCAGTGGTTACAGCACTTGCCTTGCATGTGTGAGTATTTGAGTTCAAACCCCAGCACCACGTTCACAGCGAAGTCTCGAAGCAACACATGAAAAACTAAATAAAATTGTTTCTCGCTTTCTCTTTCTCTCAATGTTCCTCTCTCTTAAAAAAAAAAAAAAAAAAAGTAAAGCAAAGCAGAGGGAATGTCCTGGTGGCTTGGGGAACATAGCCCTAGTGGTTTGAAGATACTCAGTTTTCAGGGACTGGGATGTAGCTCAGGGGCAGAGTGTGTGCTTTGCATGTGTGACACCCTAGGTTTGATCCTCAGCACCACCCCACCCTGCCCCGAAGATATTCATTTTTCAGCTTGCCAAATGGAATCTAAAGCAACTTTTTAAGATCTTGTATAAATCAAGGAATTTTACATTTTTATAATTATCATTTTAAAAACATCAGTGACAATATGTATAAGCATCAACTTACAAACAAAGCTGGGTTCAAATTTAATAAACACCTATTTGTTATATGTTATTTATTACTGTCGATAATGCTGTAAGAGAGAAGTAACTTACAATATATAGATGGCAAAACTAGGGTCTCAAAAGTTAAGTAACAAATACAAATATCATTCACTAAAATAGTGAAAAACTATTAACAACCTAGATGCTAAATATCTAACAATGAAGAAAAAATTTAGCAAATTCTGACTCACCCATTGCATGGACAATATATTAAATACAATGACTACAAAGACTATTAATTATATTAGAGCATGTTTAGTTAATAATTTTAAACAAAAACTTTTTTCAGCATAATACACACAGATACACACATTTAAAATTTTCTAGGAAAAAAATACTTTTAAATTTTTATAGTTTTTCTCCAGGTGGCAGAACATATGAGAATGTATGTTTCCTGTTTTTTAGTAATTACTTTTAATTCACTTGCTTAATAAAGGGAAAACCCCTTAGTTTAATAAAGAAACTCAGTATTGCCTTGTTAGTCAGGTATACTCCACAGACTGGGATTCAGGTCTGTCTGCTCATGACATTGGCTCCACGGGATGGGGCAAAACATCACATCATAGTCACCGCATTTCCATTCTACAAAGAACAGAACTCCTGGGGGAGGACGATGTCAGGTAACCATGTCAAAACAACACTTTTTGGATATAAAGCATTCCAGCATCAAAACAGTATCTAGAATATTTTTAAATTATGCACATTTGTTTCTGTTTAAAATTTTCCATTTTCATCTTCTCAAAATATTTATCCATCTCTAAATTTCAACTTTCTAAGATCCACTTTCAACCTCTTGGAATAAGGTGAATTGAGGATAAATAAACACACATAATAAAATGAAAAATATTCAACGTGCACCAACAATTCTACAAAATACCTAATGGGTACTGGACATTGTGGGAGATGTGGTGAGGAAAAAAAATCTTTGAAAACATTTTTTTAATTCAAAATTTTCAAGTTAAAAAAATGTTGCGATGTAAGTTAAAATACACTTTTTAAACCAAGTTTAAAGCTCAGAAAACTGACTGGGCTTAACTTGGTAATGTAACCTACAATGTATTTTAATTTTAAATGTCTCCACTTAGTTTGCCTGCTTGAATTCCTTTCTATTGCTTAATTTCTAAACAAGAGATATTACTGCTAGTTTTAAATGGATGGATCATTTGAGAGGGGTCTCTCCGACAACACTGACAATGTAGTTCTAAAAACAGAAAATTATAGATTATCAGAGAAGGAAGTTTAGAAGTATCAGCTTAGGGTCTGAAGCATGTCTTGTGAGGCCACCCAAAAAGACAGCTTTCCTAGTAGTCCTGGTCCTGGGCTCTAATCTCCAGCCCACAAACAGATGCATTCCACTAATTCCAAGAGGGGGCAGGGCCAGGCATCACCGGCAGAAGCCTCTGGTCACTGCTGCAGTCTGCAGATGTTGGAGCTGAGAAAGCCTTGGTGCTCTGTAGCCAGAAGGTGGCAGGACCAAAAGCCACCCTGACAGGCACCTGCTCTCCAGCTGCTCTCAGTGCCTCCTCTCCCTCGAAAATTTCTTCCCTGGCCTTCTCAGAAACTGCTGTCCTTTGGTCCAGGTCCTCTTCTCAAATCCTAACTTTTTTCATCTATTTTATTCTTGTTCCCTCATTATTTTTAAAAATCTCTCATTTTTTTCCCCATGTTTTAAACCCCACTCTACTAAACCTTTGCATCTCTTAGTTTCTAGTTAGTTTATCATCAGGTTAAGTTAGTTTTTCTTATTTGTTTTTTGGCAAATAATAACAGTTAATGCTACCAGTTACCTGCTAGGCACTCTAGAACATTATACAACATTTTCTAGAAGTCTCATATGAACATCCCCTTCCACCTTTCAACTCTGAGCTCCTGCACAGTTGGCATCTTTATTTTTTTTTTCCCTCCATCTCTGTGCACAGCTCAGGGCTATTTGCTGAAGGACTGCATAAATACAGAGACACTTAGATCTGAATCTTATAAGATGCATTAATCTGTCACAAAACCTAATATCCTCTTCTCTGTTCCAACAGAAGACCATGTAACTGCATGACCCTACCACAATCACCATCAGAAAAGAAAAGAAGAAAAAAAAAAAGTCCAACAGAAAAAAATTTGCTGTCTTAGGAACCTGTCTGCTTTCTGAGGAACCTTCTCCCTTGTTTGTTTCCTTCTCCTCTTGTCCAACTAATCAGAATGTTATTTTGAGTTACACCCCAAATCCAAGACATTACAATACCCAAATGCCCCAAAATTACTGTGCACCCTGACAAATAGCTTATGTGTGAGATGAACTAAGCTTTGGTGCTGAAATTTGTTGGAGTCCGGGGATGTTCTTAGCTTGATAAATCAATCCAAATGAGGGTGAGAACATGGATGTCGGTGGAACCTTCATTTTCTACAGTTTTACCAGGTGCAACCTGGTCTGTTGAGTCAAACCCATGTCCTTCTCATTTGTAACCTGCCCTCCTCAAGTTCCCCTCCTTATTTTTACCCAAATCTCAACTCTCTAGTCAGCTTGCATGAAGTTCACTGATGTGGCTTCCTGATTCATCAGCCTTATTTCCTAAGATCGCCCCATTGAGAGACACCCAACCTCCAAGTCAAGCTTTCCAACAAAGCTATGCATCCTCCTCCGCTAGGCTTCACACTTGCTAGTTGCCTCACCCTGAATTCCATCTCTCCTCTTGGTTCCTATTCCATGCACATTGATCCTGGAAAGCCTGATAGTACTTTCCAGGGGAGGCTTGAGATGACTCACCTCTCCAACTGGTCTTCCCTCTCCTCATTGGTTGTCCCTCTGGATTTTCATAATCAGATGCTCTATGATACTCACTGAAATTTCTTTATTGGATATCTGATGTCTTCCTTATAGACTGCAAGCTCCTCTCGGGCATGGGCTGTGTCTTTCTAATACAACACTATCCTCTAACCCCGTACAGTGCCCTGTGCATACAGAACTTGTCAAATATATATTGAATAGCTGAACAAATGGCTCATCCCAGTCATACTGTAAGCTCCTCTAAAATTGGAACTGTCTCCATTAATACTTTACATACCTCCACAATTTCTGATCCAACTCTTAGAATGATAGTCATCATGCATGTAAAGCAAACGCTTTGTAGAACTTCATGTTCATCCCTATATGACACACTTCACAGCTGCTTTGAATGAAACTCCTTACTCTGGCAACTTCGGCAAGATTAAATAGAACTCCCATCACTAGAGATCTTATACCAGCAGGATGAATCTGAGAGAAATCCATCTGGGACTCTAACCAAACAGGAAAGAGGATGGGGAGACACATATATATTTATGCATGCCTGCAGAAGAGCACACACACGCACCTGTGCGCTCACGCACGTGTGCGCACACGCGCGCGCGCACACACACGTCTAACTTCCTGCTCATTATCCAGTGCTTTCTAATGTGTCCCTAAAACATCCACTTAAAATTTTTCAGATATAAACTTGGTGCACTCCAAGTCAAAAGCTTGAAAATTTCCATTTTGCTGGGCCACTAAACACAGTTTTCAGAAGTAGAAGTCACTACCACTCTTCTCTTCTGGCCAGGAAAAAAATGCCAAATACCAAAGGTACCTTGAATGACCCACTGCCGTCCAGGGCAGGCCAGCCTTGGCTGTGACTTTAGCCTTTAGCTCCCTAGCAGAGATAGCCTAGGTATGGGTTTGTTTATGCCTTTTCCCTGGACCCAATCCCTTTCTAAGGGCCCTAAAACTTAAAATTGCACAAGTCCAGAGTTATTCTGGACTTCGGTCCAAATTTAAATGAACTGTTAGGTTGTTGGGTAGCCCAGAAGACCCTCTGGAAAAAGTCATCATAAAGCCCAACGCTCTGTCGGGGCTCCAGAGCTCCCCGGCACAACGGCAAGAACCAGTTGTGTGCATAAAAACAGGAGACAAGACAAGAGTCACAACAGAACTTGGTAGCTAGAGCGCCAATTCATTTGCGGTACGAACACAGGAATTTGCCAGCAACAGAGAAGTGAAGTAAATTAGGGAGAACAAGGAAATTACTGGCTAGGAGACAGAGTTATTATGGAAAACTGATTTCACTGTCCAAAAATTTAGCCCACATTTATTCTCAAAATTATCCAAATATTTCAGCAATTATCTATTTATATGGTTGTTATTTGGATATTTCCTTACTGTTTCTCTCCCATCTTTTAAACAGTGTGAAAGTTATTTGCTGTTGAAACCATTTCTTCACTTTCATCACAACCTGCAAAGCCATCTCTCTGCCCTTCTAGGTACCAAAAAATCTGGACTTGGAAAAGGCTTTCAGCTGGCCTAAAACAAATGTCCTATAACAGGAAAAAAAATATTTTTTTCTTGTAGTACATAATTGAGTTTGATTTGCATATTTATCTCCTCCAGTAACCACTGCAGACAGGGATCCAAATGTGCTTTATAAAGATACTTCAGTTTTGTCTGATAACTCCAGATCTAGAACACAAGATGTGTGACCGTACAGAAACAACTTTCTTACCTTGAAACCAGTTCAAGATTACCTTGGCTATGCACAGTTTGAAAATCAACTTCTTATTGTTTTGCACATTTCAGAAAACAAAGCTCATAATAACAAATGCATGAGTCATTCACACGGAGGTGACTTATAACTCAAATTGAATTAACTGTAAATGCAAGCAATTTGAAAAAAAAAATTAAGGCCTTATGTTCAGTGTTGTCACTACATTTGTTAGGGATTTCATCACTGTGTGGGAGGCGTTACATTCCAGGATAACGTTTGGACAGATGCAAAGCTCGCCTGGAGCATGCAGGTCAAAACAGCCAGCTCTGCCCTGTCTTAGGAGGAACTGAGCAGGCAGCCTTCGCCATCCACAGATTCCCATCTCCCCAGCACCAGGCAGGACACAGCACTCCCTGCATCTGAGGGGGCACAGCAACGAAACCAAGGGGCCAAACTGGTTGTGAAATCTCTTATAAATTAAAAAGTGGTGGTCAAATGTTAGCTGTTGTTCTTGATATTGTTAGTAGAAAGGGAGTTTCTCTCTCTCTCTCTCTCTCTTTCTGCAGGTGTTTTGCCAAGAACGATCCAATAGATTCAGGATATCAAGTAATTATTAATATTTTCAAAGTGAGAAGAGAGGTCAGAGGGAAGAAACGAAAGAAGAAGGTAAAAAGGAATGGCGGGGTGGACAAAGGGACCAACAGAAATGTTTAATAACTGAATCCCATTCTTAAAAATAATAGCCATAGGGGCTCGGTGGTTTCGGGCGGTTTCGGTGCTTGCCTCACATGCGCAGGGACACGGGTTTGAACCCCAGCACCGTGTACACAACAGTGTCAGAGCAACAAAGGCCACATGAAAGACTAAATAAAATTGGTTCTCTCTTTAAGAAATAATAATAATAGTAATAGCCATGGGGCTGGAGCACTGGCTCAGCAATTATGGTGCTTGTCTGGCACGCACGAGGATCTGGGCTCAAACCCCAGCACCACATACACGACTAAGTGTCAGAGCAACGAAAACCAGATGAAAAACTAAATAAAAATTGTTTCTTCCTTTCACTGTCCCCTCTTTCTAAAAAAAAAATGTATAGAGACAATTAAAAATTATGCTCACAGATAATGTGCAATATGGGGAAAAGTCTTATTGTGATTTTACTGTAAGAGACAAATAGCATACTTTCATCTATATATTTAAAGGAAATGAAAATTTCAATAAAAATTATAGGAAATTAATTGTGGCTCATTTTTTCTTTGCTTTCTTAAAGTATTTTTCTGCATGTTCCAAATATTCTAGACTTTAAAATCATAAAAATAATTGAAGTGATGACAAGAAATGCTGGTAAAAAGTGAAGAAAACAGTGTGTGTAGGGGAGAGGGTCTCCACGTTTGGCTGGCAGGCCTCGCTATGAGACTAAATGAGACTCTGGGTAGAACATTTATGTAAGTCAAAGTAAGCCTCCCTCAATTGAGGAAAGGGTTCCAATAGAGCCTCAGTGGGAATGCATAATGTCTTGCAGGTTCACAGACTCTGACACCGTTAGCGGTGGTGGCATCATACTGAAGTCACTAAACCAATGCCTCGCTGTGCTGTCAACCACAGAGGCAAAAGTAAGAGCTCTTTACAACACTGGCAGAGAAAGGCAATCAGATGGGGTGTCCACAACTGCACACATCTACACGGTCATTAACCCCCATTTGACCCACAGATCCACTTCACAGAGGTTTACTGAGCCTGCCTTTAGTCAAAATTCTTCCTACCCTCCGTCCCCGGTGGACCTCAAGCAGTCCTATGAATTTAAATAACAGCTATATGCTTGCAATTCCTAATTTATTTCTCCAGCCTCATCCTGTCTTCGAGGTCCTCCTAATAGCACCCACCATTGCACTACTATAGACTGCTCTCCACATAGCACCCACAGTGGTCCTTTTGAAACATATCAGCATGTGTGATCATTCACTCAAAATCCTACTTTCTCAGAATAAAATGCAAAGTCTTTCCATAGTGTAATTTTTCTTGCCTTGGCTTCCCCAACCTTATCTCCCACCATGCTCCTATGAGCTTACCAGGCTTGCCACACACTGACCTCCCTGGACAGTAACAAGATTCATTCCTTTTTCCATCAGATCTATCCTCAATTGTCACCTTAAGTATGGAAGCCGGACTTAGCAAATAAAAACGCAGGATACTCAATCAAAGTTGAGTTATAAACAACACATTTTTAGTATAATTATGTCCCAAATGTGAACTTACCATCGGAGGCTATAAGCAATAACAGGTGAAAAAGCAGAACCTCAACACTGTTAAGGAAGGGGATGAATGAAGGAAAGAGAAGGCAGAGTGATGGAAACCTGGGATTCCTGGGAGATGCAACTCTGAAAATGTGAACGATCTGAGTTGACAAGAATAAGAGGGGTGAGCCTCCTTGTAAAGATACAGCATAGGTACAACACAGCAGTGGAAATCAGCCAGACACTGGTGAAGAACAGGAAGTGTTTCAGTGACTTCAAGTGAGAGTGCTAACAAGGAAAGAAGCTGGGCTTGAAAAGACAGTGGAGCCCCACTGATGTGCAGCGGACCCTCCCAGGAGTCTCCTCTCTCCAATTCCTGACTCTGTTACCCATCTCTGTCCTCCAGGCCAAATTCTCTCTCCTTTACTAATCTTCCCAGCAGCCATTCTGCCTCCCCTCTGTGCACCCCAAGATGCAATTTTTTTGCACACTGCTTCCAATTGGAATTACAGTCCTACTGCTTTACAGTTATTGAAGGCAAAGTTGACCGCTGCCATCTTGGTGACCTGAACAATACCTCATGCATGGTAGGTTCTCCATAAATATGAATTCTAGGGAGTTAAACTTTCTAGGATAATAAACATGGAGTCCATGGTCCTAGAATACGAATGATTTCCAGGGCCAGAGCTATGGAGTCTCTGCAAAGTGGTCATGGACTGTATTTGAGAAACCAATGCAGTGTCCACCAAAAAAGGAAAGCTCACATCTAGGTCTGGAGGCTAGAGTCAATGGAATGGAGAAGCCTGTGGCAGAGCCTTGGACCCCTTTATTTAATGGGTGTTCAGGTAAAATAGTGGGAGGAGACAGACCACAAGGAGCAGACTGGTTAAGAGCAAGGACTCTTTAGTCCATGACTCCTCCATGAAAACTCTTTTATACCTTTACTACGTGCAACTTTAAACAACTTACATCACTTCTCTGCCTTTGATTGAAAAGTTTCTTCATCTGCAAAATGAGTATAGTTTTTCTTATCTCATTGGGTTATTCTGAGGATAAATTAAGATAATTCCTATGAAGCTCTCAGCAGAGTACACAGTTTCAGCTAAAGTATGTTAGGTCTCATTATAGCTATTGGATAAAACGATCCAATACTTTCTGTGTATCCAACTGCTTTCTGTGTGCTCTTAGATGATAGGAGAGCAAATACTTAAAAAGCCAATATATTAAGTACAAAATCTTGGCCTCATAGGCCAAAAAGACTGTAAGTTTAAGATTAGAGCTATGTATTTGGGGAGGTTCAAGGTAGAGACAGTAAGTGAACTCAATTTGAAGCAATGTCAGGACACTCAGAAGGTGATGTCTCACAGACAACTGAGGATAGAAGACATAGGAGAGATGGGTGCTGGAAACAGTCTGAGAGACACCCCTATGATGAGAAATGGAAACAAGAACAGGTAAGTGCTCTGGATGCAAGAAAATGAGAACAGGCTGTATGCTCAGACCTCCTCCAGCAACAGGCAGCAATGTGAAGCCAATAAAGAAGACAGAAAAAGATCAGCAAATCTGTAGAGCAAGTTGGCATATGGAAAACTTACAGACCGCAAATCACAAATGTCATGCAAGGAGCATATGGACTCTCTCTATATGATACAGGACTGCACAGAAGGGGCTGGCAGGAAAGGTAGAAAGGACAGTGTGGCTAGATGCAAACTGGTAAAGATTTAGGGACATAAGGTATCCTGCAAGTGTCACACAGCACAGACCCAGTAAGAGCTGGAACTCAAGCCCTGTATACACTAAATGCTGGTCCACCTCCTCCTGAAGCACACCTTGATTACACTGCAGTTCACAGAGCATAAAAGCTTTTTGTCATTTTGGCTGTTTTCTTACACCTAGACAAGTGGAGTTCCAAAATACAGAAAATATGGAAGTTAAGAAGGGTTCATTTGGTTTGTTAGTTACGTTAGTTCTTTAATATTTATACCAGTCTTTTTGTATCTACCTACCTACCTACCATGCACATACCTACATCTGGGGTTGGGAGTAAGGTGGTAAAGGAGGAGATTGGAAATGTGCAAAGGAGAGTAGCCAAGGTGTAGCAGGAATGAAGGCAAGGTTATGACTGGAATTTATAAGGAACAGGACTAGACAAGGTACAAAACTGAAGCAGAAGAAAGGCCAGGTGAGATCAAGAGTGGCAAAGACACAGCTGGGTGTGGTGGTGCACACCTGTGCTTCCAGCAACGTGCAAGGCTGAGGCAGGAGGATTGCAAATTTGAGGCCAGTCTCAGCAGCTAAATGAGGCCCTAATCAACTTAGTGAGACTTTGTCTCAAAATAAGAAAGGGAGCTGAGAACGTGACTCAGACTCTCTGGGTACAATCCCCAGTACCAAAAGAAAAACGTGGCAAAGACAGGGAAGAGGTAGGAAGGGGGCTAACAACCACAAGGACCACAGAAGGTCAAGTCTGGTATTTTGGTTTTTAAAGGCAGTTCCAGAATCACTTTAAAAATTAGATTCCTGGGCCCTACTCCTGAACTACTGAGTCAGATGCATTTAGAGCAGGTCCCCAAGTTGCCTGGTGCTTAGACTCCCCGGATCTGTAGATTCTTGCACATGCTGGGGTTTGAGAACCACTGAGGTAGAAGAATCACTGAAAATATAGATTTTTTTAAAAAATCTTAAATATATCTAAAATAAAATTTACCATTTTTAAGTGTATAGTTTAGATGTACAACCAACTGTCCGAATTGTTTCACCTTGCAAACTGAAATCCTACACATAGTATAGATTATTATTCCTAATGTTTGTTTAATAAATTTGCCATCTTGGCCAGCTCTCCTAGATTCAAAGCTAATACGCAAGTCATGGTACACAGATACTACTGCAGGCATCCAGACACATGGGTCAGGGTCTAAGTCGGATTGATTGAGACATATTTTGATTCCTTGCAGGTACTATAATAGAAGTGATTAATATGAAATACAAATGTATTTGAAAAAAATATTAAATTTAAGCTGGGTATGCTGGTGCACACCTGTAATCCTGGCAGCTCTGGTGAAGCAGGAGGATTGCAAGTTCAAAGACAGCTTCAGAAACTCAGCAACTTAGCAAGACCCTTTCTCAAAATAAAATAAAATAAAGGCTAAGGATGTGGCTCAGTGGTTGAACAGCCCCAGGGTCAATCTTTGGTACCAAAAGAAAAAAAAACTTAATTTAGTCTGAATTTCTATTCTTTATGATGTGTTAATTTTTTTATCTATAATATCTAGCTGCAAATCATCTATTAAAATTCTAGCTTTTCATTAACATATATTCAGATTTTGTATGATGGACTGTTATGTCTGTATTCACAGGCACACAGCTACACACACATTTATGAACAGTGGCAGGTGTGTCACTAAGCTGATTTGTTGTCATTTAGTACTGGTAAATTATAACATGCTGAACATTGAAATGCTTTTTTATTCAAAACTCAATATCCAGTGTCCAACCAACCTAATTAATCACTCCTGATTCAAGGTCCATATTCTGGAGACTTCTGCAATTTTAGAGCTTCCTTGTGATTTTTTGAGATGTTACTAAGTCATCCCCCTACATTTTTACATTGCAAGTCAGCTTTTTCTTTCTTTTTTTAAGAGATAGGGACAGTGAGAGAAAGAGAAACAGAGAATCATTGTTATTTCCAGTTTCTCATGTAGCTTTCATTGCTCCCACACTTTGTTGTGCACATGGTGCTGGGGTTTGAACCTGTTTTCATGCATGCCTGGCAAGCACCATAGCCACTAATCGACTACTGTGGGCCCTGAAAGTCAGTTCTTTGTTGTGGGGATTTTGAGTTAGCACTTCACTGACTGAAATCCTGTATATTCGGGAAATTTTCTTTGTGTTTCCAACATTTGTAATTTTTTATTGCCTTCCATTAAAAGTATAATTTTTAAAATGGCATCATTTTCCTTTGGAGGGAGGGCCAATGACAGTTGGTCAACAGGTCCTAGGTTACATTTAGATAGGAGAAATAAGTTCTGATGTTTCATTGCACAGTTGGGTAACAATAAACCATGTGAATGCCCTATTTCAAAAAAGATAGAACAAAGGATATTGAATATTTTCACTTCAAAAAAATGACAAAATGTTTGAGGAGAATATATATGCTTACTCTGATTTAAACATTACACAATGTGTTTATGTATCAGAACATCACATGGTACCTCATAAATATGTATAAGGTTTGTGTTGATTTAAGAAACAAAAATTATATGAAATAAAAAGCAAAAGCCATTTTGTTTGTTTATATGGTACTGCGGATGAAATCCAGGAGCGTTTAACCACTGAGCCACATCCCCAACCCTTTCTGTTTTTTATTTTGAGACAGTGTGTCACTAAGTTGCCTAGGGCCTTGCTAAATTGCTGGGGCTGACTTTGAACTTGCGATTCCCCTGCATCAGCCTCATGAGCTGGCAGGATTACAGGCATGAGCCACCATGCTCAGCCCAGTAATTTTTTAAAACATTCATGTTGTATGGTTTCCCTTTTTACATAATTCATTTTTCATTTGTGAGCAGTGCTGAATAAATCTGCAATGAAATATGATTTAAGCCTTGATTTGGGGGGCTGGAGTGGTGGCTCAGCAGTTAGAGGCTTGTCTGGCATGTGTGAGGACCCAGGTTCAAACTCCAGCACCACATCCACAACTAAGTGATCGAAAACCAAAAACCAGATGAAAAAATAAATGGAATTGATTCTCTCTCTAAAAAACAACAACAACAAAAACAATCTGAATTTATAGCAAATAATTAAATCTAAGGTATATATCATGGCCTACTTTTTACGATCTTTTCCTTTAACCAAAAAATAATAAAGTTATTTATCTCTGTACAGAATCCACTAGAGACAAAGTTTACTATTAAAAACTAACTGAAAAGGGGAGAAAAACTCTGAATTGCTTTTTTTACGAATCATAAATATTTTCTCTTTGATTTGCATAATTGTCCACTATTACTGTTTCACACGAGGAGAAATAGGGGTAGAAATAAATTAAACAGTTTCCCTAAAGTCTCACAGATAGCCAGGTAAATTAATATCTTCCTACTTTAAAAATAATTTACGAAGATGTGATCGTTTTGTAGTTGTTAATACCTTCATGTACAGAAAACAGGTGTCTCTGGTTCCTTCATGGTGGACCATTATAGCCTCTTTATAGTCCTGAGAAAGGTTCAAGTTTTTTAAAGATATGTGCTAGTAACACAATATCAGAAGTGTTTCTATAATATCAGTAGAGTCTATAGACTGTTAATTAAATTTCCCACCAGCAAAGGTAGAGAGGGGAGGCCAAGCCAATGCACAAAAATCAAAATCCTGTCATGGGTGAATCAAACTTAAACGTTTGCAGGACTCTGTGAAAACAGTACCTCTGGATGCTGCTTTAAAAATGTGTTTTGCAGGGCTGTATCAGTAGCTCAGCGTTACGGTGCTTGCCTGGCATGCACAAGGACAGGCGTTCAAATCCCAGCACCGTGTACACAATGAAGCATCAGAGCAATGAAAAGCCACTTGAAAAACTGATAAAAT
>PVKS010007413.1:28099-48950 GCA_004027875.1 Aplodontia rufa
AACTGTATTTCAACCTAAAATTTACAGTATTTAGGAGCTAGTTTCCCTTTTGTAGTATGCATGGGTTTCTGAGAATTTAGTACTGTTGCTTTTGTGATAAACATTAATATTCCCAAGAGTGCTAACAGCACTCAGCTTTTGGTGCTTTACAAGACACTGAAAACATGACTTGATTACATTTAATTTGATTCTAATTAAAAAGCACTTAACAAGTTTCTACTGAATTAGATTACACTGAATGTTTCTATAGGAGACACTTCATTATCTGAGGCAGCTTTAATTTAAAATGATCACAGAGAGTGAAAAACACTGTTCATTTTAATAAAATGGGCTTAATCCCATATCATCATTTCAGAATCCTAAACTGTAGATTTTGATTTATTGGATAGATGTACAGAACACTGTGAAAACACTTAGAATACTGATGTCTCATTCACAGTCCATCAAGACAGCCCTGGCCACAGTTAAGTATGAACAGAAACCAGAAATGCCATGGGGAAAAATTATTTGAATAAAAACAAGGAGAGAATACCAAGACATGGAAATGAAAATACTGCCTTTTTACTGAATTTTAAAGCAGTGAATTTTCCAATTAACTAAAGACAAAAATGAACTTCTGCTTATTTTAAGGCAAGGATAGCCAAGTATGCAAGGTGCCACTGAGCTCCTCCACAGAGTTTTTTTGAAATGTAACATTTCCCTTATTAAACAAAGAACCACCTTGACATTAAATTATTCACAATCAGGACTTCTTTTTGTCTTCCCGACACTGTCAACCATATTCAAAAATGTTATTATTTTACAAGCCCCAGTTTGTGTTAAAGTTTCAAAAGGTGAAAATGATGATGAAAAGCAAATGTTCTCAAGTCAGTTATTTTGTCCTAAACATAAACTGAATGGCTCACTTTCATTGGCCAGAGCCCTGCAGACACATTTGGCACACCCATCACTGATATTTCAGGAATAAAGGCAACTTTGTGGTTTGTGGTTAGTGATTAAGCACCCAGTGAACTTATTGTGTGTGTTCTTGTATAGGAAAATCTGCAGTATTCTCAGCACCTCACCCTTGTAACAATGTCTTTATTATGCCTTCCAGAATTAATTGACCTAAAATCCAGTGACTCTACGATATATCTATTGGATAATTAGAACTCTAAGGACCAACAAATAAAACACATTATTGACTCTTACATCTTCAGTCAAACAAATATTTTACAGCTGCAATTTGCAAAAATTATTTCCTTTTATATTGGCATCGCATCAAAATCTGTGTTACTGATCTGAAGCATATCAGTATTATCAATACCCTCTTGAAAATTAGGATTAGAATCCCAAAACAATACTACAGCCTTTACTACAACCTGCCCTTATTCTCGCAGGATACATGGGTCTCTTTTAAAGACAAGTAAAACTTCATAATTGTCAGCTTCTTTGGAAGTCAGCCTAACCTTGAGACCAAGAACAGCAGGGTGGGGGGAATAGTGACCTGGTTTAGTGACCAGTAGCTATAGATACCAAGGAATGTGCTTGTTGTCAATGATCACTGCTGAAATCTGTCTATACCACACTGGAACAATCAATTTTGTAAATGATTGCAATAATCAAGGAAACTGCCTAATTTATAAATCCTTGCATACAGCATTTTAATGGATTCCTCCATTTTAATGCTGATGCCTTCAGAGCTAAATGAATTGTTGTCTAGGCTGTCATTACACAAAATGATAAAAACATTCTGTCTGGTGGAGAAAACACATCTCATGGATATTCAGACCCTCGACCCATAATCATTCATTAGTGACGTTCAGGAAAGTTTCACACTGCTAAGTTTAAGAAGGAGCAAAAAAGTGGGCATATTTGTGTCTGAACTTATGTGGAAATTCCTAATATAATTTTGGAATTTGAACAAATTACTTTGCAATGAACTATAATGCTCTGGACGCCTCTCCTAGTTCTGACAGCCCCATATCATAATAGTTTTTCCTTCTCCTTTTTGTGTAAAGTTCTGTCATTTTTTACCACCAAGCCTCAGAGTCAGCATGCTCGGCCACTCTGAACTCCCAGATCATGAATCATATCATCATGGATGATTCTGATGTGCTGAAGCACACGAGTAATGTCCCAAACCTTGTTCTCCCGCTACCAGGTAAATCCACAGAGTCCACCTGGAAACCCAGGCTGCACACGTAGCTCTTTCCCTAAGCCCACCACACATAGATTGCTCGTCTCACTTAAACCTTGGCCAATTGATTCCAGCCAATAGTGTGCTGTCTGTACTTTACTTACTGCTCAATCTCACTAACCTGACATTTATGGTGCACTGATTGGCCTCTGTCAGTGGTGCCGGTTGTAAATTCACTTTGAAAAGCTTTGTGTTAACAGCCTTCAACCAGGCTCCAAGAAGAGTACGAACAGGCAGCCTGACAATCGCTCGACCTCCTGCCCTTATTACAGTGAGTAAATCAGGGTTTGAGCCATTAGGCTGGAGCTTGGGGCCTACACAAAAAGGATTGACATGACGAAAGGTCAACCTCTGTCACACATGTGTAACAATTTGGATAATGGAATTCTGTAACTTATCTGAGCGAGGTGGCAAATGCTTACACGGAAAAGTATATTCCGCTCTTGCTCCCCTGGCTTTTATGCTAAGTACTTATAGCAGAGCCTGTATTTCTTGTGTAAATACACAGGAATATTTGAACTCATGAAATCTTGAAGTATATATGATTATAAGAGAGAGAAGAGGGGAGGGGGAGGGAGATGCAGGTTCAGAGACTTCTTTCTATAGACAACTGCTTCTAGAACAGCAAACGTTTTCCCCCCATTACCAGTGTAACCCGTTCATCCTCTGAAAAGAGAAGACTCTGATATTGAGGGTGGGGCTATCCAGCTAATAATATGCAGTTTTTCATACTCAGTCAAAACAACATTTAATCCTTAATAGCATACTGCAACTATAAATGATTCTGGGGTAACAAAATAAGTTTTTCTTAAATAATTAAAACTGCCTTGGGCTGGAAATATAGCTTAGTGCTCTAGCACTTGCCTTGTGTAAGACCCTGGGTTGAATCCCCAGCGATGCAAACATCAACTAATTAAAATGAACATTGCAAATAGTTTTGTGGGGTGTTTTGTTTGTACATTTTCAGAAAATGCCCTTCATTTACACAGTGAAATAAGAGGGCTCCCAGCAATTTTCTAGGTACCAGCTACCACAACCACATTTCTATAAGATCACTTGCTGCCATACAGTGACCGGGGAGGGCAGATTTCATCTACCTGGTAATCTCCAAGAGTCTGATTTTACTTTCTACCTACTTTTAAGGTAATGCAGAAAAATAAAAAATTACATGATTGAAGAAAATATGCAGTTACAAACCAAGAAATTCTTGTGTATTATTTGCTTCACATGGACAAAATGCTACCAAGTTTAAATGTTGTCAATTTAAAAGCAAATTGTAAACAATGAGAAAAATAGTCTTATGGATCCAGAGCACACTAGTTGTTATAAATATTACAACTCAAACACTGTAATGTCACACGCAGGTTTGGATGAAAGCTCACTAATGTGAGAATTTCCAAATGACTGCTACAATTTTTTCTCCCAAAGCAGACTCATTCTGAGACTTAGAAAACCAAGGGTGGCACCGTGCAGCACGATATACAAAATGAAAGGAACAGGGCTTTCAATGAACCTTTTCAAAACCAACTTAAAATACTGAGTTTTGATTTTTTATACAATGCCGGAAACCACTCCAAGAGGCAGCAGATGGTTTTACAGTTTATGTAAAACTACAAAATGCTCACACTCTATCAAATGGGCAACTCCATGAAAGACATCTTCAAATCAAATGAGGCAAAGCCAGAGAGATACACCAGCTGTTACTCTGCATAATTTAAAACATTATTATGGTTTATTTTAAAGGAGAAATTATTTGAACTTCATAAAATTGACATATTCAAAACCAAGTTGACAGCATACTAACTGACAAATTGCTGAGAAACATAATTTTTACTTCAGTGTAACTGTGACAGCCACATAATTCTATCCCTTGGTGTTTCAGTGAATTGGGCCAAAATGAGCCAAAGTCTATAAAGCAAAATGTGGAGCATATAATTACAATACTACCACTGGAATAATTTTCAAATGATTTTAATTTAATTTAAAATGATTAATTTGAAATTATTTTTTCAATATCTAAATATATACAAATCAGTACAGTACTGTATATATGGAATTGGGTCATTTATAAAAACATACATAACACATCTAAAATGTGAAATCAATTCATTTCTTTCTAGTACCAATTACCTATGATGGTTTTGAAACATAAACATCTAGTGATGTGTAATATATTTTTAATATTGGTTTTCATTAATATATATTGACCTAAGCTAAATGGTAATGATGAAAAATAGACCATTTGCTTAAAAGAAAAACTCTTCTTAAATCTAAAATATTATGGCACATAATCAAACCACAAAGAGGTCCACATTATGCTAGCCTTCTTGATTTTCTGAAGAAAAATAGTGACGCTTTCCACATAGTGCAAATGAAAATGACACACTTAAGTTTACTCAGGCAAAGAGAAAACAGGCCCTGTAAAATTAAGTCCCTTTCTAGTACGTTGACTGTAATCCTAACAAGTCATTACATTTTCTCAATTAGCAAAATATTTTTTTTAGGTTGAAAACAAGTACAATTCATTTTGTCATTGTTTCTCAGGTTTCCTGTTAAATCAGACTTTGAGCTGAAAGTTCTGAGTAATTCTAGCCTATCTTAAATTGTAACATTTTATTTTAAACTTCCATATTTTATTCCAGTAGAATTTTAAGTATACACTGTATACATTCCTCAGGTCTGGTCATATTAAATTCTGATTTTAAGCAGAAGGGGGAAACCATGTACAACTAGATTAATTTATCTCAAGGGGAAAAAGGCACATTAATAATTGAGATAATGTTTTCATAAATGTTGGAATAAAATTTGCCTTTTCACTTCTTTGTTGGAAAACACATTAGGATAAAATTATCTTACTCTCATCAATAAAATCTAATTGCTGAGAAAGATTCTATTTTCTTTTAAAAACATTCAGAAAGATTTTTTTTCCCAATGCATCCAAAATAACTAGAAATGTATCATGCATTAAGGTCTTGTTGGAATAAATGTATAGAACCACAGTTGTTATTTAATGCCCTCCATAACATTTTGTTTTACAGTATTTGAATTTATTATTTTTAAGAACACACTGAAATTTTGATTCTAAAGTAAATTGGCCAGAAAATGACTAATTCAGCTTATAGTTTGTTAATCTCCTTAAACTACAAAAAATGACTTTTGATTATTGCTTTAAAAAGAAAAAGAAGGGGCTGGAGCGGTGGTGGCTCAGAGGTTACAGCGCATGCCTGGCATGCGGGAGTACACGGGTTCAACCCCAGCACCCACGTACACAACTAAGTCTCAGAGCAACGAAAGCCATGTGAAAAACTCAATAAAAATTGATTCTCTCTCTCTCTCTGTCCTTCTCTCTTAAATAAATAAATAAATAAAAAGAAAAGGAAGGCAGAAGAAAGAGGAGGATAAGAAGAAAAAGAAAAACATAATTTCTTATAAACACCTAAAAGATTCAAAATCTATTAAAGTAATGGAATGATATTTAACTTCCTTTAAGTTTCTGTATTGGGAAGAAGTAGGATTACACACAAAGAAAATTTAACTAAAAAGTGATAGCATGGTTATGAAACAAACTCTCCCATGGCTGATATGTATTAAATACTAAAAAGTCATTTTTCTACAAAGAAAATAGAGCTTTTGATGATCAAACAAAGGGAGTAACTAAGGTGAACCTGATTGTTTCTGTAACAAGCCTTCATGTGTATAATAAAGTATAGTAAAAACAGTGAACTGTAAACTGAAACAGAGATCCATCATCTACTTGGAAACAATGACAGGGAAAGATTAGAAATCTATTTATTGTTCTGAAATAAAGATAAGTAACCCTGGTAATATCTATCAGAACCTGAGTATTGAACTCTAAATATAAAGGCATTTCTTCATCAGCAAAAGACTTGAAAAAAAAATAAGAGAAATTATTACAGTTGACTTTTAAAAAGAAATAGCTGGGGCTGGAGTGGTGGCTCAGGGGTTATGGAGCTTGCCTGCACGAGGGCACAGGTTCAGACCCCAGTACCACGTACACAGCAAAGTGTCAGAGCAACAAAAGCCATGTGAAAATATAAGTAAAATTATTTTCTCTTTCTATCCCTCTCACAGTCCCTATTTGTCTTTTAAAAAAATTAAATAAAATGAAATAATCACAATTCAACTGATTTTAATTTTTTAGAAATGTTTTATGTTAATCTGATATTCTGGAAGATATCTAAAAGAATATATTTTAAATGGATAATTATCACGTGAGTCATTAAACATTATTGCCAAATATTTCTTATATGGAACTACAATGTGTTCCACTTATTGATTCTTTGCAATATAAATAATATGATTAAAATTTTTTCACAATAATTGACTGTGATAACATAAGCTTATAAATCCAGCAACTTAGGAGGCTGAGGCAGGAGAATTGCAAGTCTGAAGCCAGCCTGGGCAAATTAGCAAGACTCTGTCTCTCAAAGTAAAGACTAAAAAAGGTTGGGGAGGTAGTTCAGTGGTGGAGTACTTGCCTAGCATGTGTAAGGCCCGGGATTCAATCCCCAGAAATTTGTGGGGTTTTTTTCACAGTAGAATTTAGGTTTCAAAGGAAAAAATAAAATTTAAAGAACAATCCAACATTTAGACTTTTCTGTCATAAATGTAATTTAAAATAGTCATATTTCATAAATCACAGTGCTTAAAGTTAAAAATAAATTTGTAGTTCATATCTTTAAAAATTTTGCTAATAAAAATCTGAAATCTATTTTTAAAAGTGCTATATCTTACAAATAAACATTGGTATTACATAATCTGGCCCCAGTTATTAGCATTTTTTAATGATTTCTCAAAGACATTTTATATGGTTGATGTCTTAATATTCCTTCAATCCTCCATATGTATATTATTCTAGCTGTTATACAAATTATAAATACATTAATTCTGTCCTGAATTTACAAGTAGAGACCTATGGATCAAACAGGCATATACTGAGTAAGTCCTACAACACAGAACCAACACTATGTGTCCTCCTGATACACTCAACTCACCCCAAATAATAGGTAAGATTCACTATATAAACAACTAAGTGTCAGAGCAACAAAAACCAGATGAAAAACTGAATAAAATTGATTCTCTTTCTATCTCTCTCTCCCTCCCCCTCTCCATTTCTCTTTAAAAAAGAAAAGAAAACTAAATTTCCCAGTCTCTTTACTAAATAGAATTTTAACTTTATCAAGTACATGTAAAGGCATCAAAGAAAAGTCCCAGAGTCTCTAGTGTAAATATGTACCATTATATTCTATATGTGTAGTTGTCCCCTGCCAACATCCCAATCATTCAAACCCTTCCAGAAATAAAAATTAACTATAGGATTTTTTTCCTTTACATTTATGGCTTTGTCCTCTGCAATCTAAAAATAGGCATCAGAAGGCAATATAATAGTGCTCAGTTTAGAGCAAAGTTAGCCAAACTCAGAGAGTCAAGGGCCAAATGTTTTCCCTCATCTGTGGAGGCTGGAGCTAAACCCAGGCTTGGGGGAAGGTAGATAAACTCATGTATTAGAACCATAGAATAAAAATGCAATATGTCAATATTCATGAGATACAGTTGCAAGACACTGTATAAGGTATTTGAATAAGCTGTACTGTATGCCTTTACAAAAACGTAAATGTTTAATCCTATCATCGTCAAATATATTGAAGAACAATAAGGGATGATAGGAAGGGAGGAGAAGGGGAAATGCTGAAACTGAGATAAAGCAAGGTACATTCGAAGCATTTATAAGTATGTCACTGTATATACTATAGTCATGTATATTAAAAAATGTTCTTCAAAGGTAGAAGAATTATGTCACAGTACTTGGATATTTTAGGAAAAATATAGGACCCAGAAGAGAGGCAAGGGATAAGGGGAAGGCAGGAGGGAGGTAGAGGGGTGTGGGGGGGTATTGACCAAAATGTATTGCTGTATTGTGTGCATCTATTACTATGTGACAACAAATCCCATCATTATGTACAATTATTATGCACTAATAAAAAATAAATAAAAATTATTAAAAAATAGTGCTCAGTCTAACATTTCAGATAGAACAAATCTGTACCACTGAACAACTGCTTTATGATCTCCCCTAAAAAGTATTGGCAGACCTTTAACTATATTATATTAGTGTTCTTCTTTTTTTTTTTTAAGAGAGAGGGACAGTGAGAGAGACAGAGAAAGAGAGAAACAACTTTATTCAGTTTTTCACATGGCCCTAGTTGCTCCAACACTTAGTTGTGTATGTGGTGCTGGGGTTTGAACCTGGGTCCTCGTGCTCACCAGGCAAGTGCCAAAACTGCTGAGTCACCACTCCAGCCCCTATATTAGTGTTCTTAATAACACCGCTGGATTCTGAAAAGTGCTTGGAAATGTTTTATAAACTTTAAACCACATTGGAAGTTACCACGAAGTAGTCAGAAACAAAAAACAACTAGGAAATGATTCAAAACCAGATGCTTTGATTATGTATCCCTTGTCAGTTTTCCTGTGCCAAAGCTCCAGCTTGAACTACCTACATGTACCTATGAACCAAGCCATTTTCCCCTGCCTTGTTTTAGAAATAAATTCGCTTTTTAAGGAAAGCTCCATTTGGTGACATAAACATGCCCATATTTCCCCCTTGCTCAGGAATTCTTTTCTGAAAGAGTGAAAGGGTGTAACTGTTTTCCAACTACAATTTAGGAGAGAAATGGAACCTGGGGAAGCTGGGTACCAGGCTCTGCAGGATAACTGTGGGGAAGGCACTGCCATGTCCTTACCTTCAGCTTCTGGGCTCCTCTAAGGAAGCTTTGCAAATACAGGCCTCAACACCCAAATCCCAAATCCCAATAGTCACGGGAGGTTTGGAACCAGATACAGTACTGGCCAGAGTGGGATGGGAGGGCTTGAAAAAATTTGAGTGGATTATTGAGTCCCATGAGTTTTATTTAGTGACTATGAGACACCTCACAGTGCAAATTATCATGTTGAAAAGCCACCGAGCCAAGTGTTGTAGAAACAACCCATTACTGGAACTCTGAGACCCATGGCAACTTGGCACCTGGCAATAAGAAAGCTTTCACTTCTGACTGTATGTACTTTGTTAATTCACCTGGCTATAGTCAGAATTACCTATTATTTAAGATGCTTACAGCATCTTTTACTTCATAAATAACTGTCCATGAGTGAAGGTGGCTAAAATCATTTGGGGATTACCTAATGATAATTGTCTATCTCTTCAGGAGTGGGCCTCAATAATTAAGCAGGATGCCCTGGGAGAAGCCTCAGGTTAACATTTTTCAGACAAACTCTTTTTAAATAATAGCATCAGGTACTGGGTTATTTAAAAAAAAAAAGCCCTCAGAGTTTCCCTGCATTTTTATTTTTCATTTTGTTGAAAATTGCATAATTTCACTTTCTCAGAAAAGAAGCAAAAATTGTAATTCTTTAAAATTACAGTCTCATTTACGAAGCACTTGGGCACTTTGAAAGTTGTGAAACATGTTTTCGTCTCTCTCATTCAGCATACCCAAAGAGAAAAACCCAACTCTCCTCCCTCCTCCTCTCTTATGTTTTTGTTTCTTCTTGCCCTGGGTCCAGAAACACAATGGAAGAGCTTAAAATGGTACACAAAAGTCACACTAATGCTCATCTGCCCCTGCTCCATCCATCTCTCTCTCTCTCTCTCTCTCTCTCTCTCTATATATATATATATATATATATATATATATATACACACATATATATTTGTTTGCTTGTTTGCTTGTTCTCAAGATTCAGAAAGACCCATAGTCAAATCCATCCCACCCGGAACAAGGCAGGTTAAGGTGGCTTTGTCTTCAGAAACCAGTAGGCCCTGTCTTCCTTGCTGATTTGACATTGTGCCAGACCCTGTTCTACCAGCCTCCTTACTGAAAGTGCTTCAGATTCCAGGCCAGGCCTTTTATACAGATCAGGGAAATGTTTCCCACTACCCTCTGGGGGACCAGTGAGGCTGTTCTGGGGTTGTCAACCTGCAAGGACCAGGCTCTGTGCTGGCCCAGGCTCTGGATCAGTGGTGAGGTGCTCAGAAGCTGGACCACTTACCTCCCAGAGATGCTGCGTGTTCCTCACCGCGCCCGCCTGCACCTTCTCCGGGGGCAGGAGCACGCCCTGGAAGGGCCCAATCCAGGTACCTTGCTGTATCCTCTGCGCCGCGCAGATGCCATAGGCCAGGCCCGGCACGGTGCTGGTGCACAAGCACACCTCCCTTGGCAGGTCCCGAAGCCACTCAGGCAGCTCGGGTGGAGGTGCGGCGGCCGCGGCGCTGCTGGTGCCCACGAGCCGGCGCAGCGAGTGCAGCGGCCCGTGCATGGGGCACTCACCGTTGCGGTTGTCTGCGCACATATCGCAACCTGCGGGAGACACGCGAGAGGGAGGGAAGGAAGAGGGTTAACCTGGTATCTGGGGCGGCCTATCCTCTGATTACTGTCCCCTGCTCCAGAGAACAGCAGCCGCGCCCCGCCAGGGTCAGCCACCTGTGGGGATGTGACGTCTTGGGGACGCCTAGGCCACTGGGAGTAGGAGAGTAGAACCCGCTCCACTCCGTTTTCGGCAGCACCCAAATCTGCCTGGTACTGAGTTGGGACCCCCTTGCTGCCCAAAACGCCTTCGGGACTGGGTGTTGATAACAACTTTGCGCTTTGCAGGGATCCAGGGAACTGAATGCAGAAGGCGTTTTCCAGGTTTCCAACTCTCTGCATTCTCCCTCCTCTTTCTCTTCCCCTTTGGTCTCTCACCGGAGCCACGATCTGCACTTTCTCTCTAGCTGGGTTTCCGGGGAATGGTTATCCTTGTACCCGCCAGCCAAAGTCCCTCTTTTGCCCAATCTGATATCTCAAAGAGATTCTATATTAAATTCTGGGATTTTTATTTTATTGCAATTCCTGGAGAGACACTTTAAAATCTCCAAGGCAGGTGGACAACCTCATCTTCTCAATCGCCTGGGCAGTGCCGGCCTGGGATCCAGCGCGGCCCCTGTCCCAGCCCTTGGCTGCTGTGAGAACCTGGACACCAGCCCCTGACCTCTGCCATCGCCCACTCCAGGGAATCCAGCCAGGAAGGGACAGGCAAAGGCTGGAGAACTGTATTTGGGGGTAGGTGTGTCTGTGCTTGTGCGCAAGTTCTTTCCAGGAACCGAAAAGAATAGCAAATTTAATGACGGGGTGATGGGTCTTTAATGGTCTAGGTAATGGTTCAATGGAGAGGGCCCCCAATACTGCCCCGACCACGGTTGATCCTGAGGTGAAATGCGATTCTCTTTTGCTGTAAACTGAGTGAAACTGTTGCTTACACTGCCCCTCTCCGACTTTCTCCAAAGCAACCGGCTGGCAAGAGGACCTCCACTCTTCAACTGGCTGGTTGAGAGCACCCAGCGTCGCTCTACTCGAACTAGGTGGGACGACGGGGCCAGGCAGCTGGGGGAAGTAGGGCCTGCAGCGACCGCGCTGTCCGATCTCAGTGCCCTCGGGGTTATTAATGGGCCTGACGGAGCCGCTGTGTCTGCGCCCTGGCGCGGCAGGCCTGCCCAGAGGAGGCAGCCTTGGCGCCCGCCGGGAAACCTGGTCTCCCAGGCCCAGTCTCCCGGACTAGTGGAGATGGTGAAAGCCAGGCACCAACAAAAGTGCTGATACTAGGATTAGAGGCCCTCCCGGCCTCAGGGCACCTGTGCTGGACCTTTGTTGCAGGTAGGCCTGGTGGGTCACCCTGGGTGTGTCACTGCTGAAATTCTCAAAGAACTTGTAACAAAGTATGTTGGTAATGAACTTTCCAAGAAGGTTCAGGGAATCACAATCCAATTTGGAAGCAAACTCCTCAATAGCCATTTGCTTCAGAGCAGGCCAGGATTGACTATGTGAGCATCTTCTCTCAGTGGAGGGGAATCCAACCAGCTGGGTCTTCCCCCTCACCTCTCCCAAGATAGTCCAAGGAATTAGGAAATATTCTGAATGCAACTTCTTTGAGGTATCCCCAAGCTTCTCAAGTGAGAAGCAACAACTTGTTTCTGCTGGTGGTGAAGTGTCTGAGCTTTCCTTAACACAAAGTTTTCTCTTTGTCAGTAACATAAGCTAATGTTAAAACTGTTCAAGGCTACACTTTTGAATAGAGGGCCTAGATGAAGTAGGCAGAGATTTATCCATATGTTAGCTCCTCCAAAACACAAACACTTCACACACCCTCTCAAGCTTTTAATTGTGAAAATAAAAATTTCAAGACTTTGTAAGGAATGGAAAAAAAGACAATAAATACCATTATTGAGTGCCTGCTAAGTTCCATGCATCTCTCTACTACTGTAGTATCTAAGTACCACAATTCTCATTTTGTGGATGAGTCAAATGAGGCTTCACCAGAACTGCTAGTTGATCAAGAACCAAGCAGCTAGAAGACGACAGAGAGAAGATTCACAGTTGAGTCTGCCTGACTCCAAAGCCTTCAAACAAAGAGATTTTGGGAAGACTAGTGAAAGCTAAGCTAGGAGAATTTTATGCCCAAAATTGTGAACCCATCAATAGAACTGAAATAGTTCACTGCAGTAACTATTTGGTGGGGGGAGGTGTCACAGAACTGCTGTAGCAAGATTAAATTACCAAAATTTCTCTCTTTCCCACACTCTTAGATGTGGGGAAACTCAAGTAAGATAATGAATAGGAAAGTAAATAGATAATGTCCATAATTTTGGATGTTAGTGTCTGACTTTGGAGATTGCCTTTCAGCACCTAGAAAAATTAGTTAAAAGCAAATGACAATAAGCAAAGGCAATATGCCTGTGGAAATAAATATAAATCACCTCCAGAGAGTTGCTTAACTGATTTTTTTTTCTTCCTGGTTGACTCAATGAAGCAAAGGGTAAGAGCAAAAGCATTTACTATTCATTCACAACCCTAAAAGCTTTCAGGAGAGATTCTATCAACTTCCAACATCTCCATGTTACATCACATCAACTACATCATAAAATAAAGAGCAATAAACTCCAGCCACTACCTCCACAGAGAGGAACCACGCTTCTAATATTTGTAATGAATGATAATAAAACTATAGTTCTTCCTTCAAGAAGTTCTCTGAAGCCCCCTCTTCAATTACATCTTGAGAAAAGAAAACAATAGTAGTATTTCGCAAAGTATTGAAAAACTGAAGCTCTTCCAAAACCTAAAAGACCACCTGTATATTAAGTCCATTATAATGTAGACAAGTTCAACCCACTTTAACTAATCCACCCAATATGAGTCTTAATTTGTGAACCACTTCAAACTTTATCAAAATATTATGCCAGAAAAGTTAAATAATTGCTATCAAAATATGTCATATTCTAATATTTTTAATTCACAAGATCTCCCTATCTGAAAACATTTCACTCCTAACTTATTTCTTAGAATCCTGGAGGAGCTTGATGATGTTAAACTAAGTAACTCATTTCTCAGGGTTGACAAATATGTCACAAGTTGAGGAATATTTCAGTACGATGTTTCCTAGCCAGAAAGCCATAAACACCCACATAAAAAGACTTGACAGAGAAGCAGATTAGACCCCCAAACTACTTATAAATATATATAAACATAATATGTATTATGAACCACCATTATATGTATATACACACACATATATTCAAATTACACACAACATCTCAGTCCAAGCAATACATAATAAAAGTCCATTTGCATTCATAAGGAGAAGGCAAATAAATATCTCCACTTTTAAAATTAGAAATGAAGTTGTACAGGTTCATAATTATTACAAAAATTTCAGTATATGTGAGGTTTTCATATTCTCCAAGAAAGATATTTCAGCATGCAATTTTAGCATTAGGGAGTCTAAGTGATCATGGTCCTTTTTCTACCTTGATCTGTCTAAGGATCCCTGATTCAGGGAAGGGGTATCATTAGGTTGCAGGTTTGTTCATCTACTGACTTCAGAAGGCCTAGCCAAGGGAAATGGAGAGCAGACATCGACTCTCCCCTTCATATCTTTATTTTGTGAATGTTCTTTACAAGTGTATGTACTTCTTTTTATCGTTTGCAAAGAATCTATGTTAAGAAAAAGGGGGCAAAGCAGATTATGGGTTTCTTTTCTGAGATTTCATTTCTTGTTCTAGGAAATGTGAAATATAAACCGCTCCAGGGCTTTTGGTGTATGGAGAGGCCCAAAGATGCCTGTGGGAAAAGGCAGAGCCCAGCAGCATGGAGTGCCCGCGCCAGGCCTTCACTCCTCAAAGCCTCTCCAATGCCTCTGTCCGATTTCATTGCTCTCTGAGAGACAGGAACCAAGGAGTAGAGACTTGAAAAGCCTGCTCTCCCGCCTGGGTCTCAGTACGCCCTCGGGCTGTAAATCCTTGCTGAGGTCACAGCCCTCCGCCTGGCAGGCTGAGCCCTGGGGACCAACGCCCATCGATCTGTGCTGGGCTACCACCGCCGGAGTGCCGCCTGCTGGCAGAGCCGCGCGTACCCAGAGTGGTTCCTGAGAGGACTAACTGAGCAGCCGAGGGCAGACACAGCTAAGCAGCTGGGGACCTTAGCACCAGGGTTCACAAACTCACAGTCTTCAGACCATTCTGTTCTGCTTTGCGCACTACAGGGCTGGATGGGATGGGGACAGTGGAGGTGATGGGTGTGGCGGGGCACCCAGACCTCTGCTAACACGAGGCCTCGCACCGAAATTTGCATGGTGAAGGCCTCCCTCGCTTCAGCCCGCGAGAGGTCACCAGGCGAGGTCACTAGGCGTGGTCGCTGCCACTCACATTCCGAAGGCTCCGCTGAACCCCGCCACCCACCTGGCTCGGTTTTCGAAGACCCCGGGAGCAGTTCTAGAAGCAGAACCCGAGGCCTAGGAGAGTTAGGGAATGGGAGGCCACTGGACGAGGAGCCGACGGTGTTTTGTGGTAGTGTCCCAGATGGGCGGCCCTGCTAGCGGAAGATCCTCTCGGGGACGCCCTCTCTACCGGAGTTTAAAGCTCCCCGCGAATTGCGGATGCGCCGGGCTTTCTCTGCCCGCGTGGCTGCCGCCTTGGCCCGGGGACCAAGTGGGAGAGACAAAGGGGGAGGGAAGGAAAGAGGGGAGGGGAGGGAGAAAAGGTGGATTTTATTTGTCTTCCGATGACTGTATTAATAAATTAAATGGGAGCGCCTGCGTGTGACGGTGAGAGAATATTGCGCGGAGATAAACCTCCCCGGCCCCTGCCCCTGCGAGGCCGCCATATACAATGCAGAGATGATGAATAGGAGCCGCGAGAGGAGATCGAAGCGGGTCTGGGCTGGCTCCACTCTCTCCTACAAAACTATAGGGCAATTAATTGTGGCTTGTCCCCTCATCCTTCATCTCCTGGTGGCACATATCGATGGAGATTACTGCTGATGGACCATTTTATCACCTTAAATAAACAGTCGCCACCTCTTCTAACCTCAATCTAATATATGGCTCTATGTTCAGTTTCAGGGCGCTAGATAACGAATGATGTAAAATAGCTAAATCATGTGTGTTACGGGATGGGGCTGGGCCCGCACACAAAAAGAGAGAAAAGAGAAAAAGAAAGATAGAACAACATAAAAGCCCACACGCTGACTCTGAGCCGCCCTCCCACCCGGGCCCAGGTCTGAAATCTAAATCCCTAGCTGGTCATTGACTGCGGAGACGCTGGGCGGGAGGGGCACCGAAGACGTGCCTCGACGGCACCTACAGACTACCGGTGGGCCACTGGGTTCGAAATTCCCCAGAGAGGACTTGGTTTTCCAACCCGTCAGAGGAGATTAGGGCAGATTCAGAAAACATTCTCCCTTATTTATCTCTTTCCCAGATCTCTTTCCCATAGCTGCGACCCTAGAAACCAGACAAACCGGTATTAGCCCTAGATTTTCGTATCTCCCCAGCCCTTCTCCCCAAACCATTGGCAAGTGTGACACTGCCAACAACCAGGCCACCAACTCTGCTCCTATGCCCGTGCACACCTCGGCTCTGTTCCCCCACGCTACTCCTCGCACAGGAGGGTTCCACAAATTGCAGGGAACAGATCCCTCAAATGGGGAAGATGCAGGGTGGCTCAACCCAGTCTAGGTACCCAAATTTCCCGCCCCTCACTCTGTACTAGGGAGGAACTTCTCACAAATGGGTATTAAAAAGTAATTGGCTGTGCGAAGAAACAACCCAGGGTCCTCCACACCTACGCCAGGCACGCCCATTGGCGGCACCCGTTACCTTCCTAGAGTAGAGACAAGGTCGCAGACAACGTACCGACTCACAGAAACTGAGAAGAGGCCACTGTTATGGAGTCTGGGGGAATAAACGCTTCAGGCAACCCAGGAGCAAATGGGAGCAGTAAAACAAGACGCAGAAGCAAGAGCTCCAGACCCCCAGCGCTCTATACAACGCAGCACTTGACTTTTACAAGAAGAAAGCAGCAGCAGCTGCTGAGCATTCAGAGCTTCGGTGGAAAGTGTGGTTCAATCACAGAATAAAGTCATGCACAGAGTTAGATAACAGAAATATACTGGCAGGGCTCACTCGGGCTACATTCCTATTTGAGCCATTTTAAAGCTTTTTGTGTGAAAGATCTCCAAGCTTCTTTGATGTGGCATTTGCCATAGATGCATTAAAGTTTCAGGGTGAAACAAGTGTTACTGCATTATTTTCTAACAGAGAATATTGTATATTGCTGATTCTAAGCAAAGTTACTGTTCTAAAGGGAAGGGAGAAGTAAGGAGGCACCTTTCTTTGCCTAGTAAGAAAAAGAGAAACTGACCATATACCCTTTTAAATACAAAGGGACAAAAATGAAGCAATGCTGAGTGGTCACTAAACAGAATCTTGTTAGAGGAAAATGGCAAGAAACTAAAAGGGAAACTAGGAAAATCTACATATGATAAATTAATAGGTGCTTCCCTTCAGCCTCCACCTCGCCTCTCTCACCATACCCCACCCACAACAGAGGGATAAGGAGAAGCTTCTATTTTCAGTCTTTCAAGTGACCCACAGATCAACTTCCCAAACCAAGAGGGAAAGTTTCCCAGTTTTTGCATTTCTGATTTGTTTTAAGCCCCTAGTTAAACTCAATCACTTTTCATCTTTGTAAAACACATCCCGTATTTTCAAGAGTGCCCAAGCTTGTTTATGCTGAGAAGTTCCTGGAAGAGTGGAAGGCCTGGTGTCCCAGCATTACCCAAAGGTACCTTAGCTTTCTACTTTCTTTCTCAATGGACCTTTAATTAGTAACTTTAGGTGTAACTGTAAGAGGACAAACTAACTGTAATAGGACAAACTTCCTGTTGTTTTTCTCCTGTACTCGGAACATTGAAACAGTCTGACTCAAGGAGATACCAGAAGATGAAGACAATAGGAATAATTTAGATAAAATCATAATTCATTTCCTCCAACCAGGAAAAGAAAAGATACCTAGGCAATAAACTGGTTCAATATTCATACATAAATTAGGAATGAATCTATCCTAATTCTTTTTCTAATAGTCTATATTTCCTCTGGTGAAAATATACTACATCTTAAGACTGCACTGTAAACAATTTAGTGAGTTCAACACAGGGCTTTGGGGGTGTGCTGCTGTTGTCTTTTCCAGTACAATTTCAGAAAATATCTACAAGCTTGAAGAACCATTCCCAACCTGCAATGGTACAATCCACTTAGCAGTAAGAAATGCCTTTTTCAAAGCATTTATTATTTCCCCCACATTTTGAAAGAACTGCTTTGAAAACAACACAAGTAAAATATTCATTAGGAAATAAGTAGTTTTGAAACACATTAAAAGAATATATTTTATAAAATGTTCTGAAACTCTGAAATATGAGTTTTCTTAACTGCACAAGAAATTAGATTTGAAACTCCTATTTTAAACCAGTACTTTACCCTCAGATTGTAGGAAGAAAAAAGTAAATACAAGTGCTCTTTTTCTTTGATAATTACAATTATCAGAACTCCAACCATCATTTAAAAAATTAACACACCTCAATCATTGTGCTAGAACCCAGTGTTTTTTTCATCAAACCAACCACTTTGGGAATCCCTTTAAATTGCTACAAGTATAGTTATTTTGCTTTTATAACCAATTAAGAAGTTCCTGAAATGACAGACATTCTGCAAGAAGGAACTCCTTCACAATAGAATAAAAGAAAATACTCGTGAACAACTTTTCTCATATAGAAGTCAGATAAAGGAATGAGATGAAGAAAATAGTTGAAACATATTCTCATCCTTCAAAACGTGCCTAGCTTTCAATGTGGTTTCTCTTAGTCTGTTTTAATGTTATCTCCAAAGGTCTCTGGAAGTAGAACACTTACCCCAAAGCCTTAGGTGTACATATACCATAAATTCTGAAATTACCAAGAGGAAGTAGATATATAGCAATGCATACTCATGACTTTCATTAGGAGTTTTACTTCAAAACCAACTTGTCATAAGCATTTGAAAATTTGCATAGAGACACCAAGCTAGAAGATTCCTGATGTTTAGAAAGGCATTTATCATTTTCTATGAGGAGAGTAAGCTTCTTTTGTTAAATTACTGTCACCCTTAACTTAAAAAAAAACAAAAAACCACGGATTGCAAACGTTTGCAGGAACAAGGGTGCGCAGAGAATTCGGGATCATCAGGGAAGGGCCCTGCCCTGAAATCGGAAATTTTCTTCTCATTTGATAGTGGGCATTTTTCTTTTCCTCCTTTTGTAAATAAATAGTTACGAATAATGCCTGTCTGCAAGGAAAGACAGATCTATTGTCATCTAGAACCACTACTCCTACTCAAGTGAGGCCCCGACAGCCAGCAGCTCTTGGAGGATCCACCGGCAACCCCGAAGCCCGAAAAGGAGCTGTTGTAGTTAACCCCAGAGTAGGGGCACAGACATAGAAACAAACCCTGATTTTTCACAATCGCCAGAAAAACCGAGTGTCTCCCTGGTCCTGGCTAACGCCAGTCCGGGACAGTCCCGGGCACTCCCGGTCGCGCGATACCAATGCCAACCCGACCGGGAGCACTGTCCCACAGGACCGCGGAAGTACGCGTGGCGCGTATTACCAGCAACTCCGGTCCTAAAAACTTGGGGCTGTGAAGAAGGGGGAGAATGCAGGGGAAAGCGATAATATCAAGGTACCACCCGGTCATTCCATATGATTTCCTTCCTTCCTCCAACGCCAGAAACTTTGCTGCAGTGATCTGGGAGGCGCGCGCCCGCAGCTTGGACCAGCACCCGCTCCCCGGTGTCGCCCTCAGCAGACCCGCCTCCCTGACCCGCGCCGGCTCCGGCCGACGCCAGCGCCTGGGGAGAGAGCGCGAAGGCTGCGATTACGTACGGTTGTTGGGGTCGCTGGTGTGCTGGTTGAGCGGGATGATCTCCATGCGCTGCTGGCCGTACAGGTAATAGTCCAGTTCCTCTGCGCTGCAACGAAAGCGTGGGACGCCCCGGCCATCCCCGCTCCCGCAGCCGCTGCCGCCGCCACCGCACTTGATGGGCCCTGGGCCCGAGGCAGCGCCGAGGCACAAGTCTTTTGGGGGTAGCGGCTCCGCGGCGACGGCGGCAGCTGCAAGAGGCGCGAACACCGGCAGCTGTGCCACCGGCAGAGCCGAGAGACCCGCCAGCGCGGCGGCGGCGGCGGCAGCGGCGGCAGCAGCGGCGCAGGAGGAGGCAGAAGAGGCTGAGGTGGAGGACGAAGCCGGAGTGGACGAAGCCGAGGAGAGTGAGGCAGGCCGCGGACGCAGGCTGTCCGGCGGAGGCTCCGCGCGCTCCGGCGGCGGTGGCGGCGGCGGCGGCGGCGGCGGTGGTGGAGGCGGCTGCAGGGGCTGAGGCGCGCCCAGGGGACCAACGCCGCCGCTGCCCTTCAGCTGGCCGCCACCCGCTCCATGAGGGAACAGTTGCTGCCAGTGCTGCAGGTAAGTTGGGTCCACTTTGAGGAAGGCCGAGCCGCCGGGGTCTCCCGGCTTCAGCATGTCCGACGCCTGGAGCTGGGGGCAGAGGACAGGGAGGAGGGCGCACGTGAGCCAGATCCCGGGCCTGGACTAGAGGGGCGGAGAGGAGGGCCGAAAGGACCCTGGAAGGAGCGCCAGTTGCAGCCGGGTTCGGCGGCTCCTTCTTCCTGAACTCTGTTGAGGCTCAAAGTTTACTCCCAAGCCGCGGTGCCACGCAGAGCAAGCTGCGCTCACCTTACTTTGCCTTGTAGCCTGCGTTCTCGACTCCCACCCTGCGAGGCTGGAACCCGGCGAGAGAGCGCTTACTCGCAGAACTCGGCTGCAACATGCAGCCCCCGCCCCCAGGCAGCGCCCCGGAGCCGACCCGAGCCGAAGTGGCGCAGCGCCCGAGCCGCTTCGGCCTCAGGCGCCGGGAGGCGGGACAGTCTAGCCCCCCGCCCCCAACGGGAGACCTTCAACCTCCCTACCCTTGGGACTCGAGACTCCTTGCCCCAGATGAGCCGTATTTTACCTGAAAACTCAGAGCCGCCGGCGGGTGCGTGCGCGTGTGCGGGGTATCGGTGAATAAGCTGGAGGTTGTGCGTCCCGCGTGCGCTACAAGCCCCCAGGCAGTGTGGGTAGAAAGCCTTAGAGATCCTGCGGCCAGGAACCCTTCTGGGTTGCGAGCGAGGAACTTAGAGGCCCACTGAGGGCGCCGGAAAGCAAGCGGACCCCGGAGCCGGACGCAGCCGCGGTGGGCTGCTGCGCTGGGTCGCC
>PVKS010007413.1:49050-73299 GCA_004027875.1 Aplodontia rufa
CCCCCCGCCCCGATTTTTTTTTTTTTGTCGTGACGTCTCTGGCTCGCCTGTTGTCTCTTTCTGCCCATGATATGTTTTCTAGGTGCCTTGATCCTGAAAGCGATGGGAATGCAGAAACCAGAATGCGTCTCTGCTTACACTTGAGTGTCGGCGCCGGAACCAGAGCGCGCTGCAGGGCCAGTAGACTCAGTCCCAGGACCGAGTTTGCGCTTTACCCCGGCTGGGATTTTCCTGAGTGCCAGAGTCGACTCGCCCGCCAAGCAACCTCTAACATAAATCCTCTAAGGAGAAAAGTTGGGGGCAGGTTGCGCGCTGGAGGGAAACCCTCGGTCTGCAGCAGAGGAGGCAGGGTTGGCGATCTGGAAGGCTAAGGATTGGGGGTCTTTAAAGAGCAGCTGGTCTTGGCGAGACTCCAGCCTGGCCAAGGGGCTGGGAAGCGGCTTCAATCGAGTCGGCACCCTCTAGCGCTCAGCCAACTTGCTTTCGGGTTGTCTTCCTCGAGGACTCTCCTCTGCTTGCTGGTAGCTCGAGCCAAGTATGCAGAGCTACGTCTGGTGGCACAACTGCTCCTGGACACGAGACAAGCTTCTTGCCTTCAACTGCCGGGGGAGAGGGGGGGCTTTGCCGGAAAGTCAAGTATAGTTTTCTCGCTCCAAAACCTGGCCTTGAGGTGCAGGGTGGGAGCACAGCTCCACCCCCATGGGTCCTCTCCCAGAGCTTTGAACCCCAGCCACCTTTCGATTCCGAGTCTCGCACCTGGGAGTTAGGCACTCTCCCCCAGCTTTCCCTGGCATTTGTGGTAGAGGGCACCCACCGGCCTTGGGACCCACCCAGGCGCTTTCCCCTTGACAGAGTTCTGTCCACACCTCCAAGAGAAAACATGGCATTTATCTTTCCTCAAACAACCCAATTTATTTAGCACTGGTCACTCTGAGCAATTAATAGCCATTCTTTTCTCATTCCGCTTGCTTCTTTTCCCCTTTCCACCACTCGTTTTGTTCGAGCCTGGGAAACGCGCTGTTTAGGCTTTGTCCGGGTCTCACGCAGGATGCCTCTATGCTGGTTAGAACAGAGTCGGACCGGAAAATGTTTTGACTGGCGTCGTTATGACAAGGTCATCTGTCATCCCGTGGACAGATTGATAGCACCCAAGTCTAAGGCAAACACCACGAGGGAAAACCTGCAGGGTTGTGGACCCCCGAAGCTAACCAGGCAGTCTTGGTAGATTTTGGACAACACCTTCTGAAGGAGAAGATGAAGTTCCAGGCCCACTTTCAACTAATCTGCTCCCAGAACTGCTGGAGAGTGGCTGCTGGGCCTCCCCGAAAGGAGCAAACTCTTTCTCATTCTCCTAGTACGTTGCGGAAAAACCAAGACGTTTCTCCGGTTGGCTGGGAGAGGCCAGGAGCGCTGAAGATGGAAGTCCCGCAGAGGCAGCGCCCTGCCGCCGCCTTCCTGCTACTGCCCCAACCCGGCTATTTCCAAGCTCCTCGTCCAGAGGCTGGAATTCCCAAAGAATCCTTTCCCGCGTTCTCTCCAGCTTGAAGTCTAAGGATTTTGAGATACCAATTACTCCGACTGCTTCGGAGGCCCCAGCTCACACTGTAGGAAGGTTGTGAAGAGGTGGCGGTGGTGGTGGTGGTGGTGGTGGTGGTGGTGGTGTGTGTTTTCTCATCCTAATAAGATTAGCTAACGGGTTAATGAAAGCTCAGGTAGGCACTTAAGGCACATTTAGTCCACATACCAGCTGTGCTAGAAAGACATCATTAACCCCCTATTACAGATGGGGACCGTGGAAGTTCAGAAACACTAGTAGGTTGCCTAAGGTTATGCCACTAAGGAGTGATGGAGGCTGATTCAAATATGGGTCATTGAGGGTGCCAAGTGCATTATGCCCACCCCCTCAGGTTTCTATCCACTCCATCCCAACTGACACCAGGAAGAGGGTCCTGCAGAAAACATTTGGCTTGCTTCAGGGGCCAAGGAACAGGTAAAGGAATTACCTAAAGTTCCCTATCACTGTGCATATAAATGAAGTACCTGACTGTCTTATTGGAGCTCCCAAACCCCAGCGGCCCCAGGCGTACCTGGGAAACAAGGCGATTGGACTTGGTCCCAGCTGGTAGGGACCTCACGTGGAAGTGAGGGGATGCTCACACAGAAGGTTTGGTAACAGGAATGAACAAGAAGGTCAGGGGGCCAGGGGCAGTGGATATCCAAGGCAAGGGATTGATGGAGGCAGAGGTCAGAGCTGTCTGGGCACCAAGAGCTCACCACTAGGAGCACTGCGGTGAGGGAGACTGCTGAGAGCTTCCCAGTGCTGCATGCCTCCCAGATGACCCTTTTGCTCACATGGTCACAGTCACCCCTGCAAGCCTGGCAGCAGGACAGCGGTAGAAAGTGAGCCCACTGACCACAAGAACGTTGCACCCCTCAAATTCTCTCCCCTTCTCTATATTACTTAAAAGACAGCAGAAACAAATCACTTCGACCACTTAGGAAGCGATCAAATCTTTATAAAAATCTATGCTCCCAAATCGATGGGTGAATATTTGCTGGGAATTTGTTCCAGAGGAATAAACAAGGAGCGTGAGTGTATTAAATGCAAACCGGGAACACGATGGTGTTTTTCTTCATTGATTAATGACTTCTAAAATAAAACAAGTGGGAAGAGGAGTCGGGATCGATAAATTAGCTACCCAAATTCATCATTTTCTCTAGCATTTTCCCCCCGAAAATTGTCCTTAGGAAGCCTATTATACCCTTAACTGGGAGGGGAAGGATGGAGCCAGAGGCCAGAGCAGGGAAAGAATGGCTGCAAGGGGCAGGGAAACTAGGAGATGTCAGGGAGCCCCTCTATCTGATTTTGTTTGACATACAATTGAAAAGTTTACCTTTCATATTAATTATTTTTCCTAATGGGGGAGGGGAACAAATGGTTGTTGCTGTTGACAGGACTCCAATAAAGGATTCAGCAGCTCTCCTCTCTGCCCTGGGTGCTCCAGTTTCTAGGTTTAAGGTCACGGGTGGCTAAGTTAATAATTCATTAATACAGACATTTATTCAAAAGGGTTCTCTGAGATCTACTCTCCCTGCCTCCTCCCAGAGATTTATTTTGCTGGGAAATGGATGGGGGAGGGCAGGACTGGGCTGCAGGTGAAAGGGTGGAGGGAGAAACAGGAAAATAGAGAGGCTGGTAGAGCTAGAAGGAATCTTCGCTTAGCCCTGCTGGTAGACAGGACCCCTTTGACCACCATCTAAAACTTGGCTGATGATGTGGTATTCAAACAACACAGGGATTCTGACCTCCAGTTGTTCTTTCTCCTGCTTTACAGATGTTCATTCACTTGGAAAGTTCCTTTCCATCAAGATTTAGGATCTGGGAAAAGTCATCTAACTGAGGACCTAGGAATGCAGGCAAAGGAGGGAAAGCTCAGGAAAGAGCACCTCACCACCTACTCCTACAATACTT
The DNA here is from genome assembly GCA_004027875.1 of Aplodontia rufa. Lineage (NCBI taxonomy): Eukaryota > Metazoa > Chordata > Mammalia > Rodentia > Aplodontiidae > Aplodontia > Aplodontia rufa. The sequence goes on from PVKS010007413.1 coordinate 52,523, forward strand.
CCAAAGGAGGAGCTTCAAAATTTGCCTACACTTAGAGGGAACTTCCACTGCTAAGGGCATAAGCAACCTCTGGTGGGCACTTTACCCCCACAGAAATGGGACAGTGGGGACACTACAAAACATCTAGGTTCTCAAGTGTACATTTGGAAGGGATGGAGACTAAAAGCAAGCAATAAATGAAGAATTGTTAGTTAGTAATAAATTCTATTGAAGGCATAGAATAAAGAAAAAAAGGAGGAAAAGACCATGTACATGATTGAAGAATGATACTATTATATATATTAGTCAGGGAAGGCTTCTACTAGGAGAAATTGGAATAAAGACTTAAAGCAAGAGGAAGTGACTTTTATGCCTAGAGTGAGGCATCCCTGCCTAACCTATGGCACATGGGCTAAAGCAGTTAAAGGGGCCACCCCTGAAGAACTGTCAGGACCCTCGCTCCATGAGTATTTGACCTCTCCAGTTACTAGCCACACTTGCTTCCCATAGGATGCTGTGAGTTATCTGATATCCTTTTGATATATCCATTCACCATTCACATCGGTTGTTAGTCACCTCTATTGCTAGTGACTTAGACTCTGACACCATGACTCACCTCACACTGTCTGGGATTCAGTTTCTTCAAAGGTCAAACAAAGGGGTAGGACTTAATGATGGTTTTCTATCCTAAGCTTTGTATAAAGGGGCTACTAAATTCTGACCTCCCTCTCTTCTCTACATAGTATAACCCACCTCCAGGATGCTGTGTGTCTAAATGTGTGGTATGTGAAATGTATTAAAAAACTGAAAATGAGAAACCCCACGCCATTTATTTTAATCACTTCAGGCTTTCCATTGATCTCCTTGCATCTTCATTTTTTTTGTTCTTACTCAGTGATAGAAGCAGTGTGGCCACTGAAAGGGTATGAGGAGTGAGGTGCATGGTGTGGAAGGCACTGTTCAGCTCAGTGCAGGGAAACAGCTCTTCCCTCCGAGGGCAGGAGCCTCTCCATTCAGTTTGACTGACACATCCTCCTCCTCAGGTGCAGTGGCAGGATGTGTTCCCTCAGCTGTCCTCCTGTCACACTGTACTGGAAAGCAAGCCTCTCACTTAGCCTGGTCAAAGATGGCCTCTGGAGTGGAGAGAAAAAGTTTAGCTTATTTCTGAGCACTCTCTTTCATCCTTTGCCAGGGCCACAGCAGACAGCACCTGTTCACTTCTTTTGAAATGTGGCAGAACCCTCAAGTTCCTTTCACCTTGGTCACCCAACAGCTGTCACTTACACAATGCCTCTCAGCCACCCCAGGCCTGATTTGGATTTGACCTACTGACCTTGAGGTGAAAGGCTCCACAGTCCATTACCAATCCCTGCGGCCAGCTCATTTTCCCAGGAAAGCTTCTCTAAATATATCCTTTTCTTTTGCGGGGAAATCAGCTATTATAATGTGCAAAGGCCTCCTGAGTATAAAACATATCTGTAGCAGTTCAATCCCATAAAGGTTTAGTGAATAACCATTGGGTGAAAAAACAGATGCTCTTTTTTTTTCTTTTCTTTTTAAGTCTTGACAAGACAAGGCAAAACAAAAGAAAAAGAACTATCCCCTTCAGATATTCATGTATTCCCTTCACTGTCTTCTTCCCATCCACCCATTCCCCAGGAGTTTAAATTTCCATTTTCCAAGAATCTGTAAGAATGGACAAATCCAACCAAAGTTACCTGCAGATTAATAGCAATCCATAAATCTAATGAGCTCCTGTGCTGTGGGAGAGATTATTGACTGGAATCTTTGGGACAATCTCCTTTGAAGCTCTTCTAGCAAATACTACCTGGTTCTAAAACAGTCTTCTTAAGGTCATCAGAATGTTACCTAAATTAGCTGAAGCCTGCAGGCTTTAAGTTACAATCAGAATGAGGCAAGCATGTTACAGTGCATCTGTTAGAAATTAGGAACATATGCTATGGTTGATTCACATTCTGAGGACTGGTGGTTCCTGGTGCACTGGGGATTCCCCTGAGTGCCCAGCAAAAGTCTCTAGGAACCAGGGTGGCTTCCAGTGACCCCCATAAATGAGAGGTGCCTGAGACTTTTCCACTCAGGGCAGCCTGAGAAAACAAGACCCTTCGTCTTACAGGAGCTCTTATATATACCTGCAGGAACCCTGGGAGCCTGTCTTTCTGCTCATCATATGATTGCAACAGTGGCTTCACCCTCCTCTGATCTAGGGTAACAACAAGGCTGTTTTTGAGGTCCATTTCTGGTGAGTCTGTGTTCTCTGTGTAAGAGCCTCTCAGTAAAGAAAAGAACTTATTCTCAGTTTCCTTCTTGGAACTAGAAAACTTGTCTCTAGACCTAAATAAAGATACTGTGCAGGTTGCTGTGTGGGATGCCAAAAGAGTGTAAATCGTGCTGCTCCTGCCTCCAAAGATTTTATGCTATGGAAGTGCTTCAGAGACCAGCCTTCCCTCTCCAACTGCCAGGCTCCAGAGCCAGTAAACAGCATAAGGGGTCAAAAAAGAAGGTCATCACTTTAGTCTAGGAGATGATTAAGCAAAGCTTTAGAAACGAGGCGGGCCACAAAGATTTTCAGGCATTTGGCTGGATAGAGAGGAACTGACAAAGGCACTAGCACCAGGGAACTGACTGAGCAAAGACCCAAGGGCAGGTCCCTGCAGGAATCTTCTGGGAGCTCCAAGTGACTTTTTATTCTTCGTTTATTCGTGAGAATAACAACTAGATTGTTGGCTACTCTCTCAAGGAGCCAGGACTCCATCTCTTGGGGGACTCTGAAATTGTAATCTATAAAGTCAGAAAAGATGTTTTTATGAGAATATCCTGATCTTTGTAAAAAATGCTCAGGTTAAGCCTGAGAATCAACTCATTATAGAGGCGATTGAAAAATAGCGGAGGGGTCCAGGATGAAACACCAGCACAGCAGAAGTCACACTGGACTGTGATTTGGTAAGCTTGGCAATACCTCATCCTGGCTCTGGGTGGTACAAGCTATGATTCTCTAACCTGCTCTTTTTAAACTGCAAACAACTATGCAAAAAAAAATCAGTAAATTATGATAATTTCAAATGACCAGCCACCCAGATCTTTCTGAAGTAAAAACCATATAATAAAATGTTCTAGAATAGGCAAATATAATTCCCAAAGATCCTTACAGACTAACCATGGTCAATTTCCCCTCAAAAGAAAAAAATTACAGAAAAATGACAACATTCTTGAGACTCAAAGAAAAAAACCTTTTATGTGTTTGCATTAATAAGACTGCCAGATTCTTTTCTTTTTTTTTTTTTTAAGGGATGGTGAGACAGAGAAAGAGAAAGAGAGAGTCAATTTTATTTAGTCTTTCATGTGGCTTTCATTGCTCAAACACTTTGTTGTCCTATGTGGTGCTAGGGTTCCAACCTGGATCCTTGCATATGCCAGGCAAGTGCCATAACTGCTGAGCCACCGCTCCAGAATCTTAAAAGGAATTACCAAAAAAAAAAAAAATTACATGATCATTAATACATTCTTAGTCTTCTAAGTCTTTGTTTACAATATGGTAATTAACAAATTACATTGGAATATTAATTGAAAAAATAGCATTTTTAAAATTCAATGATTATCAGTTTGGCTCTTTAAAATATTGCTACAGTTGACCATACTTTTAGCATTTCCTGCTTGTCTGTCTACATTGAAAAATATTTTCAGTTGAAGCATATGTTTGGGTGGACAAGTATCTTACTTGGTGGTAATCCAATAGTTTAAGTATAAATTTCCAAATCAAATGTTTGCAAACAGAAGCATTTCCCACAATTGTTACCCCAAAACAAATGTTTGTCTCAGAGCCAGCAGGGAAGGCCAAGCATTCCAGTAAACTTCTTCCATAAGACTCACTGCTATTCTTTCACCTTCATGATTTTTCTATTGGTCACATGCTGTTACTGATCTTCATGGGTTAGCCCAATGCAGCACTTCTGTAAGATCAGTATAAGCATTTTTTCCAAATGATTTTTTTCTTGGAAAAAATGTGTGTGTATAGCAATGTCACATTTTGTTAGTGTAGATATCATTTTATTTGTGACATGTTCTTTGCACTATTTAGTTTTCATTTCCAGGTAGAGTTGTGAAAACGGATGATGTAGATCCCTTTACTACCTTCTCTTTGACAAAAATTAGAAAATCAAGTTGGTGTTGTTCTGTGTGTGACCGTGCGTAAGCGCGCGTGTATTTAAAGATGGAGGCTCACTGCAGATTTCTAAGGTAAGAAAAATCAGGCTTGATGTAGTCTACCTATATTACTAAGAACTCATTCAATTGCAGGTTACAGAATTTAACTTAAATTGGTTTCAATTTTTAAAAAAATAGTACGTGAGGCGCTGGAGCAGCAGCTCAGCAGTTACAGTGCTTGCCTGGCATGTGTGAAGATGTGGGTTTGAACCCCAGCACCATTTACACAGTGAGGTGTCAGAGCAATGAAAGCCATATTAAAGACTAAATAAAATTGAGTCTCTCTTTCCTTTTCTCTCACTGTCCCCCTCTCTTTAAAAAAGTATTTGATAATACACATATGAAAAACAGGTATGGATGGATTCAGGTGTTCAAACAATGTAATAAAGTGTCAGTCTTTCTTTTCACCTCTTGGTTCTGCTTCCTCTGTTCAGAATTTAATCTCAGGAAGGACTTTTTATGTGGTTGCCCCCACCAGAGTCCAATGCCAGGATAACGAAAAGATGTTTCCTAAATGTTCCAACAGAAGTTCTGGAATTGATGGGGAGTGAAATTGACCAAATTATACTGTTATATTGTATGCATGTATGAGAATGTAACAACAAATTTCACTATTATCTACAATTATAATGCAATATATGTATATATATTATCTGGAATTGAGTGTTAACCGACTAATAAGGTTCACTCACCTATCCTTGGACTAATCATTAATTATAATGAAGGAAATAAAGAATGTTGACTGGTCAAGCTTGGTTCTTAGTCCTAAACAGGCCATGTAGATTTAGATTAGGACAGGAATCATTTTCCAAAGGAAAACCAGGGTGCTGTTACATAAGGGTAGGAATGACTGCCGAACACACAAACAGCAAATGTTCCCTTCCTTAGGAAGGCTGTGTGTGCACTCCCTTTTTGTGGGGAGTATTGCCATTGATAAACCCCAGACTGATCACAGAGAATCTCTATTCATTTCTTGGGATAATAGACTGAAGTTCTTGGTCTCCCCCCCAACCCCTGAAACCACCATGTTTCCTAGGAGCAGAACTTCAACTATTAATTTTGACTCCAAAGACAGATCATCCTGTGGCACATATCAGCAGTTAAGTGACCCAACTCCCACCTACAGCCCCCTCTTCCATATTCACTTTCCAGGACTGATTTAGAAATGGCCTATGAGATGTAAGTAGAAGTACTTGGATGAAATTTCTAAAAATTCTCAGAAAGACAGCTTCAGCTGCATGCCCTTTAGATCTCTGGCTTTGTTCTTTTCCCTCCTCTCTTCTCCCATCTGGAACACAAACATGATGATTGGAGGTACAGAAATCATCTTGGAATGCTTAGGAAGAAGGGTACTGGCTAAAGATGGTAGAACTAGAATGTAGAAGCCCCAGTATTTTGCATAATATCACTGAGCTACAAGGTTAGCCTTGAACTGCCTATTTTGAGACTTCTTGAGCAAGACAAATAAACCCTTTTCTTGTAGCCAAATGCAATCTTAACTATTACATGAAGCTTAAAATAATTTATGTAATTTATGATGTGGTTTACAGAAATTAGACACACCACTTGGTGGCTCCCTATTTTAATTATTTTTGCTAACAAGTGCTAAACTCATGGATCTATTCTTTCAGGATGCACATACTGTCCACACAAGCAGTATAGACACACAATAGTGAATGAGTACAAGTCTAAAAGTCAGGACATTGGGTTTAAATCTGGCTCCAATATTTAAATTAATAGCTGAATGACTATAGATAAGTTACTTAATATTTCTGTATTTCAAGGAGTTCATCTATAAATCCCTAGTATTGTTATGTGCATTCGGTATGATAGGACTGGAAAATTATTTAGAACATTAAAACACTGTCTATATGTCATTTATTACATATGTTACTTTTAAATTTTTGCTTAAGATTTTATGTCCCCTAATTTTGGTATCCTGGAGATAGTCCAGTTAAAAAATACAGTGTTGTAAGGAACATGCAACATGTTTACACAGATGGTTAATTGTTCTACTACCTTGTCATATTTTCTCCTGCCTTCATAGGGTAGGGACAACTGGCTCTAGGGATGACTGATATTTCCAAAGTTATGCCACTAGTTTCCTTATTCACCTCTGTCTGAAAAAATAAGGTTGATAATGTTTTTACCTCTAAATGGTTACAAATCACAATCCTATGCATATGTATAGACTGGAATTATGAGGACAATTAATGTGCCATCTCCAAGTTTTCATTGTCCATATACCCTCATCCTTTGCCTTCTAACTTAACTCCAGCCTCCATTCACAAATGAGACAATCAGGTAGGGGAATTCCTAAGGAACCCACAAAATAACTATTAGAACTAACAAAATAATAAAATAGAATTAACTAAATTCAGAAAGGTTTCAGAATATAAGATCAGCATACAAAAATCAAGCGCTTACTCTGGATTTCTGTTTTGGGGTTTCTTCTCCTATCCCATACCTGTCATAGGCCCTATCTTTCAAGATCCCACCCAAGTCCTTCTTCCTCCAGGTAGTCTCCGCTATCCATTCCTTTCTAGTAACTCCTACAGCTCACATTAACTGGGTCACATTTGTGGCACTGACATTCTGAACTGTCATGTACTGCACTAAATTCTAAAATATGTGCTATATCTGTCTCTCAAATAAAATCATAAAGTTCTGGAGGACTAGGATTATGGCTTACCTTTATTTTCATATATTATTCAGAACTCCACATTCTATTAGGCACATAAAGGCTGTAAACAAATACTTGATAAATCACTGTTGACGAATGTGTACATTAGTAATAAATGAATGAATGAGGATGTATGTAAATAAATACACCAATGAATGAACAAATTAACTTTAAACTATCACCATATGGTGGCTCATAAGAGACAAAATTCAAAAGGCCAGCTGGTGGCTTGTGATGCTTGGAAACCATGGCAGGGGTAGAGGATGTGGCTGGTAACGCAGAGAGTTTGAGTCCACCTCCTTTCTATTTCTGGAGTCCTTTCTTGTTCTCTGCTTAGTATTCAGAGCTTACTCTTTTTCATGATGCCAATCATAAATACCTAGAAACTGAATTGTGCCCCAATTATACTTATTTGTATTCCTAAATCATAATGAAGTAGGATCTTTGCTCCTAATCCCCCACATAGCTCTCACACAGTCCTCTGACTTGTTGAACTACATCTTCTTAAACAGTTCTTCCAATGAGGGAAGGAAAATTAAGAGAGTCTTCCCTTCAAATGGAATGACCTGATAAAATTACCACATTACCATTATCTCTCGCAAGCCTTCCCTATGGTCTAATAATTCCCATTAAGATCTTATAAGCACAAGCCAGAAGTGTGTGGTCCATTTTCTCTTTAATAGGAAATGCCAGCACACATCTGTGGATTGGCGCAATGCACTCATATCTCACATAGGAGCAGTATTAAGACATTCTAAATGAGCCCCATTGAGTGTAATCATGGGGCCATGAAATCTAAGTTTAAAACATTGTGATCTAATTCACACAGAGGAAAAAACCAGGAATTTGGCTGGTCCTAGCAAAGCCCCAAATAATCTAAGAAATTAATCAAATTAATTTTGAACTACAGGGCTTTCACAAATTCTACATGGAATACAGAGTTTGGAAATAATATCCGCTCTCGGCAAAATGGAGGAAACTTTCATTTATTAAATACGCTCAGTTTCTAAATTTTTTGAGTTAAAAGTGAACAAATATACACACATGGAAGGGCAACCTTTCCTAGCTGGATGTTATGGCATTGGGTTGAGGAGGGGAATGTGGTAGGTCATGGAAGACAGAGGTCTAATGAGGAAGGAAAGAACCAGTATGACAAGGAATAGAGAATTCCTCTCATTTCTCAGAGGGAAAGGGGAATGCCAGGAGCTAGAAAACTTCTCTGTGCCTATCATTTACATGGCCTCCCTTGTGAGGGGTTCATTACCAGTAGGGATAAGTGGAACCAGTATGCTAGCCACAACTAATTTGACCAGGAATGTGAGCCTGACCCAATAAAGCCATCTATACTTAACTAGGGGATCTTGTCCAAGATCTTTGTCGAGAGGTAAATTCTGCAGGAGCAGGATTGGGTGACCAATCACATGTTTTCTCTTGGGTAGTATGATTTTGAAATAGAGACTTTGGGTCTATAAGAGCAGAAGGAGAGAGCAAGAAGTTGAATCACTCTCCTGGTGGCACAGCAGAGAAAAGGAATCAAAAGATGGCAGCTGTTGAAGAATCATGGTCGGGACAGTCATTATCCAGAGTTGTGTTATTTCTTAAAAGATGTCACAGCTTCAGTGGGGTGAGCTATTAACTGAGGCATCCTAGAGAGTGGCCTTCTTTTTTCACCTAAAATATCAACAAATATACTACAGTGCATAATTATTCCCATACAGGGTCCTTAGGGTGTGTGGAGGCCATCTAAGCACCTATGAGCTTGACAGTAAGTCTTTAATGGTTTGTCCAACATTTTTTTCTATTTGTTTCAGCCTCAGATAAAAAAAAATAGACTGAAATTCATTATCCAATTCACCTTCATCTCTTGGTCTGAATTGAAATGAAATACATATTATATAATGTTCAGAGTATACCACTGCCATCAAAATTAAATTACTGTTGGGCAAAATGAGAGAGATTTTAAAAAGGAGAATCTGTGCTTCTTTAGCCTAGAAATCTAGGAAAGTTAGAGGGAGTTTTCTATGAACAATTTCCCCAAGGAACTAGGTGCTCAAAGTGCACCTGCTCAAAATTATGACAGTCCAGTATTTGTGATTCCAAAATTGTGAGTGTTGAAAGCTTAGGTTGAGGCATGCTGGTTTTCATGAACCATATTTTGTCTTAGATGTGAGTCATGAATTACCAACACTTTCTCTTTATGGAGAACATTTGTACTTATATGGAGCATGAGCTTCAAGTGACTATTTTTTTTTTTTTTTGCTATAAAAAGGTACAATTTTACAAGGCAGCAGGAAAGTGTGCTCATTTTTCATGGAATCCAGGCAGTAATCTCATCTGGCACATGTCGAGGAGTCCCCTTTCCACATTTATGAGGTACTTCTACATCTGAATATGTACCTGGCATCTAGAAGCTTTAAATCATATATAACGTGAAGCTCACATTCTTTGTTGTAAGGTCCTCAGAGCAGCAGCAGCTATTAGATGGAAGAAGGAATCACATGCTAACATATTAGCAGAGGTGCCTGCAGAGGCCACCAAGCAGCAGGAACAAATGCGTAATTCCATGTGGCATCCTAGAGAGAACAGGGAAACATTCTAAAAGAGATTAGCACATTCTATTCGCAGAGGAAGTGAGGTTCGGTCTCTTTCTCACATATAGAGTCACCTCCTTCAACAAACACATGGCTGAGTACCATCTCTGTGTCAGGCACACTGTAAGATACATGGGGAGGCCAAGATGAATCGGAGCAGTACTTGTCCCCAAGGCACACGCAGCCCAGGAACTGTTGGAAGTACGTTGCACAAAAGTATCTGGCTAATTTCTTCAGCAAATCAAGAAAACTAAGTGATGAGTAAGGTATTTACCCCATTCTAGATGTGGGTTTTACCCTGTTTTATTGAGATATAACTGATGAATAAAAATTATATATATTTAAGATGTACAATATGATGATTAGTTACATATTCATTAAAATAATTACCACAATATCAAACTAATTAACATTTCTGTCATCTCACATTTTGTGTGTGTGTATGTGGTGTGAACAAAGATGTGACTTTTTTTTTTTAAGAGAGAGGGCACAGTGAGAGAGGAACAAAGAGAATCAATTTTATTTAATTTTTCATGTGGCTTTGTTGCTTAGTTGTGTACACGGTGCTGGGGTTCAAACCTGCATCCTCATGCATGCCAGGCAAGCGCCATAACTGCTGAGCCACTGCTCTAGCCCCAAAGATGTGGCTTTTTAAAATGACAAGACTATATCATCTTTAAAAACACAAAATAAAAAATGGGAAGGAAAGAGGAGTAAGACAAGACTCTGCGATTTAGGATCTGATTTAAACAAGATCAGAGCGAAACATAAAGATCAACCTTCTGAATTCCTTAGCTTAAGAAACAAATTGTTCCAGTCATACCTATTCAACTAAAGGCTGATTTTTTAAAAATGAAGTAACTATTGAGAAGAATTTCTTCCTCTTTCCAAAGTCCTCCTCTGTGGTGGTGATAGCAAGTAGTGTCTCAAAAATTTTGTCAGTTCTGAAAGTCCACCAGAAACTCCCATTCCTTAATGCATATTTTAACTCATATTCCTCATAAAAGAAATGGATTTGTCTTCAATCTCATGAAAAGAACTATGCAAACATAGCTTCAAGCCCTTATCACACCAAGTACCTCCAGACTGTGGCACCCAACTCTCCTCATGTGGGTATTAGGGCAATGCTTAAATCTTGATAATGCATTGACAAATGCACAGAAATGGTGATTTTGTGCAAAGTAGAGGGGAGTTGCACTGGACTGAAACATGTCCCCCAAAATTCATGTTCACCTGGAACTTTGGAATGTGATCTTATTTGGAAATAGAGTCTTTGCAGATGTATTTACGACAAGGACATATTAGATTAGCAATACCTTAATCCGATGACTGGTGTCTTTATAAGACCATGTGGAGAGACTCTCTCACCTTCTCTCTCCCTCCTCCCCCCTTTCTCTCTCTCTCACGCGCACGCGCGCGCGCACACACACACACACACACACGAAGACAGAGGCAGATTTTGGAACTATGTTGCCACAAGCCAAGCAGCCACCAGAAGCTGGAAGAGACAGGAAGAATGCCCCCCTGGAATTTTGGAAAGGAGCATGACCCTGCTGATTCCTTGATTTCAGATTCCTGGCTGCCTGAACTATATGAGAGCAAATTTCTGTTGTTTTAAGTCACCTAGTTTGTGGTAGTTTGTTACACTGAGGAAATGAATATGGGGTATGAAAAGAACTACGTTTCTAAACAAAATGTGGTACATATCAGCTGAAAGAAGGAATGGCTCTACATCAGTGGAAAGACCCACTGGGGCCCAATCCTGGCTGCCATGGTGATAGTCACTGTGGCAGAAGTGGGCTGCCAGGAAGACTCAATAGTCATCATTTGCCACAGTTCTAGAAGGCACAAGTGAGGTCTGGCATTTGCAACTTCTCTTCTGTTTGACTTAGGAATGGGCCCTGGAGTTGTTCATATCCTCTGCTGCTCCAGAGTAGATCCGGCACTCACAAAAAATCATTTAAGTTAGCCCCTAAAAATCAACACAGGAGGTAGTGAGTTGGGGGCCTAGAAAAAGGAATTGTCCTGGGCCCCTCAATTGCCTGTTGCAGGACTTGAACAAGTATTTCTGGAATCTCATAGGAGAGGTCCAAGTCTTTGAAATCTCTCTCTCTCTCTCCTCTCTCTCTCTCTCTCTCTCTCTCTCACTCACACACACACACACACACAACACACACACACACACACACAAACACCCAGCATGCAGCACACAGACCTGGTTTTGAATTCCTATTCTTTTGAGGAAATTACTATGTGACCTTGGGCAAGTGCTTGTTTTCTCTGACCGTGTTTTCTCTTGTCTGGAAAACAGGAACATGAAAATACCGAACTCTCACTATCCAAATATTTGCCATATAACTTGCAAAGAATTTTACCTAAAATTTGTTCTTCAAATTGCAGAACTGCTCTAAGGTAAACACATATCCCACTTTGCTCCAGATAGTTCCAGTTTCAGCTATTAGCTCAATATGTTGAATAGCTCTTCTTTCCCTCACAAAACGGCCCCACCTTGACCACGAGTTACATAGTCACCCCAGTTTTGAGGAATTCACGTAGGCACAACAGAGAAAAAGTTTATGCTGCACACCTGAGGCAAATCTGTAGATAGCACCATAGTCAAAGGTTAGCCATCCGCCCTGAAGGACTGACTGCACTGTGTTATTTACGTTTGTCACGCGTCTTTTCACAGATACACATGTTGCGTCTTTTCATTACAGTTCATTTCAGTGTGGAAGGAAAACAAAATTGGCATGTAATATTATATTCTGTCATGTCTCTAACACAAAATATCCACTGATGTATTTAATAATTAGATGATTGGTATTCTTAGTGCTTTATATGAGGCAGAAATCCTCAGGGGATTGTTACATAGATTTCTAAGCTGTTCAGTGGTATTTGGAGCAAATTGGATTGTGAAGATGGACTAGAACAAGTGTGCATAGAGGACAGAGGAGGCCATACACTGGATGCTCTCCTCCCAAATTGAAATCCAATGCTTTTATGTAGAGAGTAGGAATATCAGCCCCCAAAGCTCAGTGTGCAACAATCATCACTTCCTTTATTTATATTTTAAATGTCCATTTAACTTGGGTGACAGAAATTTAATCTCACTTGGAGGGAGCTTTTAGCTTTCCCCAGGATTATGATGGGAAATTCTGGGGTGTTCCTGTTTTATAGGGCACTGGATATAGGAGCCTTCTGGGTCCTTGGGTACCAGTGCACATGTGTCACGGCCAAGACCTTTTTTGTCCCTGAGTGTGTTTCTTCAGGTCTCTGCTAGTTCTGCTGCTGCTGGACTCTCTCTGGGGTACAGGAGACTGCATAGCCTCTCCTGATCTTCCCTTCCCCCACTGGCTGTACTGATATTCTAGTGCTGCTATAACTAATTACTAGAAACTCAGAAGTTTAAAAACCACAAATATATTATATTGCATTTTTAGCAATCAGAAGACCAAATGAGTATTATGGACTAAAATCAAAGTAGTTAGCACAGCTTGTTCCTTCTAGAAGCTCTAGAAGAGAATCTGTTTATTTTCTTCTGCCACCTTCTAGAGGCCACCTGAATTTCTTCCATCTTCACATATTTCCCCCGTTTTATAGTGCTGGGAATTGGACCCGGGGCCTTGCCCATGCTAGACAAGTGTTTTACCACCAAGCTACATCGCCAGCCCTTCTTCCTCTGTCTTCTAAGACAACAGGGAAAAACCATCACATCTCCTTGCTAATTCTGTTGAACTGCCTCTCTTGGGAGCCTTGGGTTACACTGTGTCCACTGAAGTCTTGTATGATATGTAAAGCAATATATTCACAGGTGTCAATAATTAGGACATGGACATTTTGGTGGGCATAAGTCCATCTTACATGTCCCACATAGTTGTTCCTTCCATAGGACCTGCTGCCATCATACCCTACTGAAAATCAGGGCACAGCCACAGCCCCAATCTGGAAACTGCACTCCAAACATTGGAAACAATCCAAATATCATCAATAAAGAAATTGTGATATATGCATACAATGAAATTTAATCATCTATAAAACGGAATGGAGGGGCTGGAGCAGTGGCTTGGCAGTTACAGTGCTTGCCTGGCATGCGCGAGTACACAAGTTCAAACCCCAGCACCATGTACGCAACAAAGTCTCAGAGCAACGAAAGTCACATGAAAAACTAAATAAAAATTATTTCTCTCTTTCTCTCTCTCTCCCTTAAAAAATAAAAAGGGAATGGAGTACTAATACTTGCTATACTGAATGAATTTTGAAAACACTATGTTAAGTGAAAGAATTCAGACAAAACGTTTTAGAATGTATATTTATGATTCCATTTATATGAAGTATTCAGAATAGGAAAACTCATAGAAAAAGAATGCAGATTGGTGGTTGCAGGTGCTGAGGAAGGGGAAATGACTGCTTAAGGGGCAGAGTTTTTTGTTTTGTTTTTTTTTTTTTTTTGAGTGATGAGAATGTTTTGGAACTAGATAGAGATGGCCATTACATGATATGAAAGTACCTAATGCCACTGGATTATACACTTTGAAGTGGTTGATTTCATTTTATGTAAATTTCACCTCAATTTTTAACAAAAGAAATGCATAACTAGGGCTAAGAGAACCAGAAACTGAGTCCTGATTTTAGTATTCACCATGAGCAAGCAACTTAAATTACATCTGAGCCTCAGTTCATTCATTAATAAAGCAAGACAGTATTTGTACCACCTACTTCATAAAAGTATTGTGGGAGTAAAATGAGATATCATGTGACATATAGAGTATTTCTATCATGAAAAAGGATATAAAATGCTAGATACAATTGTTATTGAAGTAGTAGTCACTAAAACATACACTCAGAAAACTGAGAGCTTCCTTTCATAATTTTTTCCCCTGACTTTAAAAATGTTTTTATTCTTTAAAAAAATAGTTGCTTTTTATACAGCTATACAAAGTTCTTAATGTTTCTTTGGTAATGGAATATAATGGAATTTTACAACTATATAAAAAAAGTTACCTTTGCTTAAGAAACAGTATTTACTGCGTGTACATAGTTGACTGACAAAATTCTCTACCATCCAACACGCTAATTAATTGATGAAATAATCAACCTCATATTATAGGATTTCCAAAAAGAAAGAGGGAGATAAAGACACACCCACCCATCCACACGCACGCGCACACACACACACACATAACTATCTGTGGCTCAAAACACAGTATCATGGACCTATCTGCAGGCAGCCTGCAGTAATTTCCAAAAACAATTTAGCAATTAAAAAAATCCTTTTAGTGATGAAAAATATTTATAATTGAAGAACTGCTTTAGTTTAACTATACATAAGAGTTTACTTAACCTTCTTATATTCCAAATATTTAGTGCTCATTTTTTAAGATGAACTTTCCTCCTCCCAAAAGAAACTGCATTATATCTTTGAAATTAAGCAGAAAAATAAACAAACTATCAAAACCCAGTGCTGGTAGGAAATATCCAGCAAATTCACTTCTCATTCTTCACAAAGACTGAATCCAATTTTCAGGACCATGAAGAGCTAGAAATTCACCTGTTTTCAAAGACTTGTTGTAGACTATGCAGCAACTTTGTTGTCTTTCCTATATTCAAAATCCGCAAACTCGTAATGCACATGTTAACTTTTGAAAAATAAAAGCTATTTGAAAAAAAAAAATCCGCGAACTCCCTACCCCCACGACCTCCTCTCAATTCACCACGAAATCCTCGAGGGGTAGTAAATGTACCACCTCTGCCACCACCACACCCTCTGCCACCACGGAAACCAAGACCTCCTCTGCCTCTGTACTCTTCATGGCCAAGGTTTGGACAAAGTGGAATTCTAAATGTTTCAACATTTAATCTTCTTTCTTCATCCCAGGTTTGTCTTCATTCTCTATTATCATCACAAGAAATATTACCAAAAAAGGATTTAGTTTTGTCATAACAGCAGTTAGGTCCAAGTGGATCTTCTTCATAAGCATTTCCTTCTCTGTTTTAGATATGGACTCCTGAGTCTCCTTTATCTTCACCATTTATAGGCTTCTCTTGTTTCTCAAGTTCATCTTCTTTTAATTTAAGTTTATTATGGAACTCTCTATCAATCTCCTCCATGTTGAATTGTGCATTTGCACTTTCAAAGTCAAAGTCTTTCTCAAATTTCATTGGATCATCCCATCGAATTCCAAACCTTCCCCTGCTATCTCGATGACCCCCTTGCCCTCTCCTTGGAGCTCAGGAAGCACCTAGAAACACTTGTCTCTTGCTATGATTTCTGAGTTGCTCATTTTCTGGCCTCCAAACGTTGTGTACTTCAGCTCGCCTGTGCTGTTGATTCTCTATTGCTTTTTAGCTGGTAGATAGCAAAGGCCTGGTTGATACAGGGCTCCTTCTCCCAACAGATGCTGGAGCAGATAACTGGGCTGAGGCAATCTGTACTGCTTATTCCATGGTTGGACTTTTTCTCAAAGGGTCTAACTGAGGGCTTGAACAACCTTGAGATAATTGTGTTTTTATGGATCTTGTATCCTGTGTAAAGGCAGAATCAACTGCACTACTTTGGGATAAGTTATCACTTTTTGATGTTTCTGTTCCAAAGAATGTCAAGGAGCTTCCAGCAACACCAACAGCACCAAACTGCTGTCTGACTAATGAACTTGGATTGAATTAACAGTATGTTGGCATCCTGCCAAAAGGTCCATAGGAACCCACCTAATGGAATGAAGTAGATGAACCTAGTGAAGACTGAAGGATAGGTGGGTCCTGAGGCAAGGAGCATTGTGGTTTTGGTGGCTCACAAACAGTGAGATCTTTAATATCATTCCCACAGAATGTAATCTATTCAAAGACTTCATCTCGAGGAGGTATTGGGCAATCTTTAGTGAGGGCTACAGTGGAGTTCTCGGTGTCTAGTATAGAGGTTGTCCTCATAGTGGATCTCTGCCTTGAAGAAGAGGCTGATCTTGCTGCTGATGTAAGGGATCCCCCCCGCTCATGGCTCCTTTCATACTTTTCAAGGTCCAAGTTGCAATAAATATATTCACAGCTTAGTATTTTTATTTTACATATTGTAAGCAAAGGAAAATAACAGATTATATTTATTCAAATAAGTACAGAAAACATTTTAAATACACTTTAGGATAACACGTTTCATTGTAAAAATGACCTCAAGGAAGAAAGATAAAAGATTTGGATAGGTGACAGAAATGTAAGTCACTTTATGTGCCCAACAGGGAAAAGTGACATCTGGATATTTGTGGTACTTCAGTCTTCCTTAAGCAGGTTTTCAACAGAATAATAATAAAAACGTGGGGGAGGGGATCTAAAACCATCTTAATTTAAGAAAGCATGAGTAGCACTTACTTCAAGGTTGCAATGGCTTAATGTTTAATTACTCTGTTAGTAAAAAATGTCTTCCCCACAAAACAGGAGAATGAGAAATTTGACTTAAAAAAAAAACCCAGAAACTTTATTTATATATTTAAAGGACTTAAGAACTACTGCCAAAGATCCTTTCTCTTCCTCTTTCTCTTTGTTTCTCTCTCCTCTCATACCATAAGCAGTGCAGTTCCGGAGGAATCTGGTAATAAAGTGAGATCTGTTGAAACAATTAAGATTTTGATAGCATATTTATGAGGCTGGCAAGTCATTAACTTTTCTTCAACTGTATTTCTTTACATTATTTCCCCAAAGTATCCTAGCTGATAATTTCTTGAAACATTTTAAGAGTAAAACACAAGAAGGGTGAGGATCTTATAGGTTCTCACAAATACTACAGACTATTTAAATGCAACTTTAGTTTAGAATTCCATAGTCATTTTATGACACTGCAAAATTCTTGCCATCTGATAGTAAAAGCTTATGCTAAATTATTCATTTGCATTATTTTATAATTATAAATAAAGCTATTTAATATAAACTAGACATATGTACTTGTTTCTAGCCAGTGCAGGCTGGCTAGAAAGTGTGTGATTCTTGTGATACTGGTTCTATTTCACACACACACACACACACACACACACACACACACACACGGTATTTAGCAGCAAACATGTCAGTTCCCAAAATTCTGTAAGCCCATCACGATACTGGAGTTGGAAGCCAGGCCCCCAAAGAGTTGGTCTGGAATAACCAAGGACCCTTCAGAGTTCCCAGTAACCAACGACACCTCATAAACTCCATATTTTGAGTTTTTATATAACAAGTAATATGTGTGAATAGTTCATTTTCCCATTTTTAATTAATCTAAGATGTTGTGTACCAAGAAAGATCACTGATAAACACAAATAAGTTGATATATTTCCCAAAGGAACTTAACTTAATATTTTAGTCACCATCATTATCAGAAATGTAATCATTCCATTAGTGTTTTTAAAATTTTTTAAAGAGAGAGGGACTAAGAGAGAGAGAGAAAGAGAGAATCAACACTATTTAGTTCTTCATGTGGCTTTTCTGCGCCAACACTTCTTTGGGTACATGATCCTGGGGTTTAAACCTGCATCTTCAAGCATGCCAGGCAGGTGTTGTCACAACCACTGAGCCACCCCGTTCCAGCCCCTCTATTAGTATTTTTGAACTATTAAAATAGTTTACAGCCCCTAATGAACTATGTCCAAGAAATTCTATGCATTGGTAACTTGAGTTGTGAACTGGAAAGATCTCATATTATTGAGTCCTTATGTTAGATTCTGTCACAGACACTATGACAGAATATGCTATGATTTTGGCATAAGAATATATATACATATACTCATTTGACTCTCACCAAAATCTTCAGAAGAAGCTATTACCTTCTTGTTTTTAGAGGTACAGATACTGAGGCTCATAAAGTTTAAGTAAATTGTTTAAGGTGCCATGTAGCTATTAGGCCAAATTGGAGCTAAAACTCAGGGCCTTTTGACGACAAGGGCAAGGCTTAAAAACCCAGGTTACTGGGTTAGCCAGTGACCTACATGCCGGCATTAAACCAGCTTCCTAGATGTTGAGAAAAGAAAGCCAGAACCAAGCGTGGATTTCAGGGATTGTGAATAATCTTCCAACAAGTGTTGTTCAAGCACTTATAAAATACCTCAAATTATGTGATGTGAAGGGGACAGACTTGATCCGTTCTGTCTTAGTGGAGTTTACACTCTAGAGGTTGGTTAAGACATTGACCCAGTGATCAAGTGGTCCTAAAGAGCCATGGGAGTGGCAATGAGAACATAGCACAGGAAAAGAGTCTTCTGGCTCCCAAGCAGACTCTCAAGATGGAGATGAAGATGAAAATGAATTATTAATGTTGTTTAATGCAATCAGCTTAATAAGAGGCCTGATTGGTTCCACAAGCATTTACAGGGCACAAATGAAATGTAAGACCCCAGGCTGAAGCTTCCTTTTCATAAGACATTCCAATTCTTCTGCATCTCCTATTTCATAAATATAAGCATCTCTCAGGAGAAATTTGTTTTCTGTCTAGAGATCAAAGGTATTTAAAGATTTCATTGAATGTCCTGAAAGTGTTAAGAAGATAAGAAGCTCTTCCATGTGGGGAACCTGACTGGACTTGAGGACACAAGGGCAGGGTGTTCCAGACCAGATTACATGCAGGCAATGACCACAGAATTGGAGCATTCAGGTTGTGTCTCCCTCCAATGCACCTAACTGTGGAAACTCAATCAGGTCCAGAAATGAATCAATTTCCTTTGCCTGTGTCCTTAAATTTGATGAATAGAGCCTTTGCTTAGAGCTACTGAAGCTGCTATTCATCTCAGTTAGTTGCTAAATAAAACGTTGTTCTTGGATGTAATTCTGGTGAATATGACTTTGGAGATTTTTCGTTAAACTATACAAGTCCAAATTATTCCCCAAGAGATGCTACATTTGAGCTATTTTTGCTCTGCATGCTCCATATTTTTTCCACGTTAGACTAGGGAACCTAGAAGACACGTTTTCTTGTTGAATTTGAGGAAGAAAAGTCTGAGCACAAGTGCAAAATTTTGTGCTAAAACATCCTCATGAAGAATTACTTTTCTAGTCAATGAGGTTTGATAATCTGGGAAGAGTTTTGGATCTTTAACTGTATAAGATTTAAAATAATGAAGAAAATAAAACTTATATAAATAATAAATAAGCCTGTTTTTAATGAGAGAATTAGCAACTTTACTTGGAAAAGGGGTACCTAGTGGAACTTCATTCGTACAATTATCCAGGACTGTCTTCTATGGTTAAAGACTCATCCAAGGTCCTACAACTAGTTAATGGTGGAATGTAACTGGACCATGAGTCCTTGATCCCTTCTTTAAATTTTTTTAAATAAAATTTATTTTTTTAGTCAAAGTGAGACATGCTTATAGTTTAGAAAGTCAAAAAATAAAACTAAAAGTCTTAAAAAAACATCCATCACAGACCCACCACTCTCTACAACCTACTTTCTGTCTTCAGAGAGTGCTGCTTTTGACTTGTAATTTCCAAAACATACACTTTCTAGTTTTTTACATAGTACACTGTTATCCATAATTTTTACTATGAAAAAATACTAAACTTATGTATACATATACAATTACATACACTTTTTGGATAAATCTTTTAAAACATAAGTTGCAAGCATCAGACACTTCACTCCTAAATATAATATAGTGATACTAAATATAAAATTATGGTGTTTTTGCTCTTTATCTTTTAGATATTATCACTTGACTTTCTATTATAGGAGCAGAGGATTTTGTTTCCTTGTAGACTACCCATCTGCTTTACATCTGTCATCCTGCCCGTATAATTATAGTACCATTTTAGAAAACTATATTCAACATCATATACTCCTTTTTTGGCACAAACTAATAACTGCTTTGTATTTTCACTTGCTTAGCTCTTTTTTCTTTTTCTCGGTGCTCAGGATCAAATCCAGGGCCTTGTACATGCCAAGCACATACTAATACTGAACTACACCTCCAGACCTAACTAAAAAAAATCTTTTTTATTTTTCCCTATCTTCTCCACAGTTCTGAGCACAAATGGGTGCTGACTTTTATCAAAGGCCTTTTCTGTGTCAATTGAGATGATTATATGATTTTTATTTTTAATTCTGTTCAAGTGGTGAATTACATTTATTGATTTTCATATGTTGAACCAGCCTTGCTTTCCTGGAATGAAGCCCACTTGATCATGATGCATTATCTTTTTAATGTATTTTTGGATCCAGATAGCTAGAATTTTATTAAGGATTTTTGTGTCTGTGTTCATCAGGGAAATTGGTCTGTAGTTTTCTTGACGTGTCTTTGTTGGGTTTTGGTATCAGGGTTATATTTGCTTCATAAAAAGTGTTAGGGAGTGTT